>JACSZP010007114.1:15989-30789 GCA_016161895.1 Pinna nobilis | reverse complement strand
CGGTAGCTACTTTTCAACAGATTAGCATGTTTTTAAGATTGACTTTAACTTGTAGAACTGTTACGGGAGATCACCTGTCTTGAGAGACCTCGTATACACAAAATTATAGCTTAGTCAGAAGACAGCATTTCTATAGCTGTAGCAGATGTGAGATTAAAATGTGGCACAATTTTGAATTACATGTATTATGATATAAGTTGATGCCAGAATTTATTGATCTAAATATTTCTTTGAGAATGCATCTTTTGTGATTATTTTCCACATATAATAAACCAAGAAATAACAGAAGATAAACTGAATATGAATGATAAAGATTCAGGGAATTATCTTTCAGAATTATACAGACATTGTATCTTAATGTTTCACTTTATTTCTGTAATAGTAGTAGAAGTTCCAGCAGAAGTAGTTTACCCCGTCATCAGGTGCAGTCTACCGCGTCACAAGTAAAGATGTACAGAGAGGAGTCCCAGGACTCTACCACCAGTGACAGGAGTGGCCCCATAGATCCTGACGGAGACAAGAGGCCAAGAGGAGTCATCATAACACACTTGCCCATGCGCTCCAGTGGTAAGTTCTCCTTGTTGTTGAGTTATTGTTCAGTTTTTCATTAAAAATCTTTCACTGATATAGGGACTCCATTGTATGTCGATAACCATGTAGGGCCATTGAGCAAGGGGGTGTGTGTCCTTACGATGTGGAGCATGTGGACACCTTCTGTGGCATAGGATGTTAGTTCTTTACTGTCCCATCTAAAGGGCAGGATAAAAACTCACTGACACTCAAACCCATGACTTATTGGTTCGAAGTCAAGCACTCTGGTGGTAAGTTTTTATGGTGTTTCTTTTTGAAGAGTTGGTGTTGGCTTGCTTTAGACGGCTCATATTAAGATGAGTGACTCGAGGACTTCCAGTCTGTATGTATCGCCTTTATTCTTTGATTCTGTGAATGTGACAGTAGGAAAACATGTATCCCATGGAATTATGTGACATAATTACTGATGAATTAAGCAATGCACTTAACTTAGGTAAAACTTTGTGTAGCCTGCTGTAGCTTGAAGCCACGAAGATATATCTATAACAGTGTTGCAAGTGGAGTAGTTTTTAAGGCTAGGATTAGGTTTAGACCATGAAATATAAAGTACTTGTGAATATCGCCCAAAGCTCTGATATGCGCTGAATGAATATTTATAATGTTAAGTTAGTCCAGGTTTAGTTAGTGAAGGGCCTTGGGGAATGAGGATGTGTAGAGAATTTCAAGCCAATGGCATATTGAAACAAATCTTGCAAGCTGAGTCATGTGGCTTCACTTGGAGATCATCACTGAACACAATTTTCTGCTTGATTCAGTCAGTGTGGATAGAACTTCCATCATATTAAAAAAAAGGTTACCTAATGACAACTGACAAGGTCTATATAGAAATGCACTGATAGTTCTTCTGTGATTTATTAATAGCTCTATGTAAACAAAAACCTACTGTAGTAGCAGACAGCTGACCCATGTTAACTCTGTAAGGAAGAGAAGGTGCTCCATAAACATATTCTATCTGCTTTTTGTTTATAATGGAATTTGATTAGTACTGCACAGTGATTTCACAAGGAATAAGGAATTCGTAAGTTTGTAAGTGAAGTGGGTTATTTTAGCTACCTTTGAACGGAGTGAAGTATAATTTCAGTGTTACTGGAGGTTAGTATATATGACCCTTCTGGAATACAAGTTAAAACTGGAATTCAGGTGATGGGATAAAAAAAAAGATGCTGAACTGAATTAATGGATGTATACAGGAAGATTAAGCCTGCTGGTTTGTGGATTATGTGTGAAGTATATCTAACATTAACTACAAAATGACACGGCGATTTAGTCACAGGATTATAAAAAATATTAACCTTTGATAAGATGTTTAATGACCAATAATTTATTTCATGGCTGTGCAGTCGACTGCTCACATGTAGACCCAAAAGTCAAGGGTCAAGTCTTTGCAGTAGCTATCTTGCATGCATTTTGTTCATTAACTGTACCAGTGGCATAGTTAGAGCTTTGAACTCAAATGCTGTGAACTGAGTTTGAATCCAGGTTACAACACTGTTGAGTGTTAAGATTTGTAGCTTCTCTTCATTTTCTTGGAGTTTGGTATGATAAGTGGGAGTTACTTTGTCGTATTGATGGGAACTTGAAAATCCAGGCTCTTAATCATTATGTTAGAGTAACCTAGAAATTTCTTACTTGTTGGCTTTGCTCATTTGTAAATATTTGTAGCCTTTCACCTTTATTTGATGACAATCTATATGTAAATGAAGTCTTCTTGATTGGTATTTAAACAACAATTAATAAAAGAACTATAAGATTACCTGAGTTACCGATGTAGATACATGTGTAAGCTAGTGTATACTTACAGGTGAATGACAGTCACAAACACAAAGTTTTCTCGCCTCTCCCAAAGTTGTCTCACCACTGATTTCTTTAATATGTACTATCAGGAAGTCATTTCATATGAACCAGAGGAGATAAATAGAGATGATGATAACCATGTGTTATTCTTAGAAGAAATTGTTGAAAATATGGAAACAATTTTCACATTCACTGCGTAGGTACAGTGACATGTTCACAATTTGATTATCATTGTAACAGATAGTCATTATCTTTCACTGTAATTTTTATGTTATCTTTCTGTTTCCTTTATACAGATACAAGTTTGAGAGATGGCTTGTTTCATGAGTTTAAGAAGCATGGCAAGGTAAATGCAGTGCTGGTCTCAGGGAATGGGGAAGACCGATATGCCATCGTCAGCTTCAGAAAGTGAGTGTTCTATTATTTCAGTATTGGCCTAGGACTAAAGATTCTTATGCCTCAACTAAATTTCAGACGTAATTTATCCTCTACTTGCATGTAATTTCAGGTTATTATGTTTTGTAGTTATTGAAATTTTATTTTCATTCTATTTGTTTTCATTGCCAGTTCAAGCAATAATTACCCACATTAGTGTAATTGATGCCTATTGCACGATATATATAGATCTTCATGATAGACATACATGTTAATTTTTAGGCAGACTTTATTAGTATTGATGATTATGCATCAAGTATATCAACCTATCTTATAATTCTATGGAACTTTTCTACCTTCAGACCTGAAGATTCAGAAAAGGCTTTGGTAGCATCACATGACAAGGTTTTCTTTGGAACAAAGATCAAAGTCCGGCCACATGAGGGCATTGGTAAGTACAGGAATGAGAATTTTCGTCTGATTGGAGGAATTCCTCCTTTTCCTATATTTTGCTGCAATGTTGAATCTTTGTTTTCTCCATTAAGTTCCTAGAAAGGAGCCATTTTCCTCCTTTTTGACTGTAGTGGCATATCATCCCTGGAAGTAGACAGGTAACAATTAAGATACCTATGTACACCTGTGTGCTCAAAATAATCAAGGAAATGACATATTGAGCTTTGTCTATAATATTGGAATCTGAATGATATGGCTTGTAATTTGATTATCTGTTGACCATTCTTCCTCTAAGTGTTTCAGTCTCATTATGACAGCTTTATTAGCAATGTAGACCGGCAACCTGCAAAGATTCTGTTTCTTAACAGGAAGATTCTTCTGATATTGCTGTTAAGGAATGTGGAACAAATTTTGGGAAAAAAATATATAAGAAATTATTACTTGTGTGATAGTATTCAAAACATTTGTTCATTTCTTCTTTCTATTCTGAAGCAGTGTTTGAAAGTAAATCTATTCTCTCTTTCTATTCAGCAGTGTTTACTGTAAATCTACTCTGTCCTTAAGCACTGTTAGATCTAACTCTGCTAATTTCTTCTTTCCTTTCACAAGTTAACTTATTTCATCTTCCTATCCTTACGCTATATTTGATACATGATCATTTATTTCCCCAGCAGAAGTGGATGACAATGAATTCAGACCGCCAGAGGCAGAGCTAGATGAACACCATCCCAAAGCGACGCGTACACTGTTTGTCGGAAACTTGGAGAAGGAAATAACAAACCAGGAACTGCGAGATAGGTTCACCAAATTTGGGGATATAATAGTAAGTGTATATAGTATAGCTATGTATCACTTGGAGTATTGCCGGGTACTTATTTGCTTTTATTTGTGAGGTCACATTCACACATGGTGTCCTTGGCTCAATAGTAGAGCACTGGAGTCCTTTTTGCAAAACATTTTACCATTAAAATCTCTTGTAATTGTATGTGAGTAATTTTTCAAAGGATAACATTGTTTTCATTTCATAAGAAAATACATTGATTGTGTTGAAATCTAACAACATAAATCAGATTATGACCATATTTTAATTTATTGAATGAAAATTGTCAAAAAATCTTAATTGAAGTTCTGTGCACTTTCGTCTTACAAATGAATTTTCAAGAGTATTTCAAACTGAAAAGTATGTTTCAGTGATTTAGATTTGTTATTTATGTGGACAAGTTTTGCCAAAAAACAAGCGGTGTGATTAACGAGGCTCTGGTGTATAAAAATGCTATGTTCCTAACACTTATATTCATCTTTTTTCTATTTCTCAGGATATAGATGTAAAAAGACAAGGTGCTATCTCAGCTTATGCCTTTGTCCAGTTTCTCGATATAACTAGTGTTGTCAAGTCACTGAGGGAGATGGATGGTGAAATCTGGGGATCCATGAAACTCAAGGTTTGTTTCATTACATCGAGATACTTAAATTTTATTTATAGAAGCATTTTAACTTCCTGGTTTGAGCAATAAATTAAGTAAAATCTTTCGTCAGACAGATGACTCATGCCTATGTAATACAATAAAAAAGATTTCAAGAATCTGAAATTTTGTAATCAATAATATATTGCCTCCAAACCTACATACGTTAATGTGTGTGCATTATTTATGTCTTTTCTGAAAGCAAGCCTAAGTTTTGCATTTCACTGATGAGTAATTCTTACAGTCAAGATAGTTATGTTAAAATAATTTCAGCTTCTGACAACAATATGAATGTAATTACCATCTAGTTTCAATTAAATTATTTATTTTCTTGCAGCTTGGATTTGGCAAAAGTATGCCAACTAACTGCGTATGGCTAGACAATGTTGACCAGACAGTCCAAGAGAATTTTCTGTGTCGTCAGTTTAGCCGTTACGGTCAAGTTTCACATGGAATAATTGATCGAATACGGGGGAGAGCCTTAGTTTATTTCCCAAACATGGAGCAAGCTCAGTTTGCCTTGAATGAGATGAGGAATAGAATTCTGAACAATAAAAAGATCATGGTAAGTAATCTACCATGTGGTGCAGAATTAAAATAAATAATTATTTTCTTTCTTTTTTTTAAAGATAGAAATGGAAGTGATTATTATTGCATTGTTCTACAAAAATGGCACATGTATTAGGAGGTTTTCGTTTCATGGTCAGTGAAAGCACATTATTTGGACCACCTAAATGATTGTCTGAAAGTGGCCTGGTTAATGTGACGGTCTCCAAAAATAATAATTAACCTAGGCCTGTCACCATAAAACTTAGGAATTAAGCTGTCTGAGACTTAAGCAAATATTGAATTCTGATTTGGTTGAAAAGCTGCAGTTGAGATAATTCTCAGACTTAAGTAAATTTGTAAGTTTTGAAGTACCCAGCCCTGAATCATGATCTTCTGTAATGCTAATGCTATATGGTATCTATTGTTAGGTAATCTTTAAGCGAGATTCTCTTGTATTTGTTTCATTGCTTTTATTTCTTTGTTGTCAACTTGCTCAATACAGATGAAAAATTCCCCTAGGAATATTGTTTACTATTTACTGGTATCAGTGAAAATTATTACGATTTTAATTTTTTTTTTTCTTCCAGATTGATTTTGCAAGCAGAGACTGCCAAGCTGAATTCTATGAAAATATGGAAAAAACGGGGCAAGTAAAACCTGGATTGCGGCCGGATGAAAGACGAGGTTGGATGTACAACAGACAAACGCCAGATGGACAGTGGGAGGCTAGGTATTTATCTTCCTTGACCTTAAGTAATGATAGGGGCGGTGGTCTGAACTTGACCATTAGTAGTGACTTTTGATGGTGATCTGAATTTGACAATAGTTTACAATTATTCATTATAATTCACTTGTATCTCTGACATGGCTAGGATTACAACCTGGTTCTTAACCATGTGGACTCCAATACATTATACTTGTGATGACATATAATTTACAGGTATTTCAACTTTTTCCCTTAATTTAGCTCTGATTTATTAAATGACTTAGATTACAACTTTAACTTATACTTTTCAATGTGGGAATATTTTGAAAATTTTAAAACTGTGGAAAATTTCCTTACCAAAAGGTGTAAATTGCAAACTTGGGGGTACGTATATTATATAAATAGATTGTGCAGTAGGTCTTAAATTATCCATTCTCCAGTATTGATGATGTTTCATTTTTGTCATAAACTCTCATTCTGTCTTTCATTTCCGTTACAGTTACGATAATCGTCCAGGGACTTACTTTTTCAACAAATTCAACTATCCCCCTGGATTCAGGGGAAGAGGTCGGGGTGGAATGGCACGTGGGCGTGGCACATTTAATAAGGACGGATTTACAGATGAATACCGCAGAACAAGGTGAGATGAAAATTTTATCTATTCACAAATTATTGTGCACAACTAATTTATCAGCAGTTTAGATTTACTTTACCGTTCACGTTCCAAGTGAGCTCTCTTGGCTCAATAGTGGAAAGTTCGCCTTCATATCACGAAGCCGTGCTTATGAGCTTGCTTGATGGAAGATGAATTTAGACTGTGTGCTTTATTTCTATTCAGGGTTTTTTATCAAAAATATCTACATTTGCATAATTTACCTGTAAGAGATAGTGCCTACCTGTATGTCAGGTATTCAGTGCAGATATGCATTTATCCAGTCTACCTGTGTAGCACACAACTTTCCTGTCAAGGCCTGGTGGTTACGAGTCATGTCCTCTCCATGATACATATGTACCATGTGGAGATCGTCTTCCTCTGTTGATATCAATCTATTTTCAACATCAGCTCTTGTTCAGAGCAGACTTGGGTCACTTCTCAGGGTGTGAAAGTATTGTGTATTTAAGGAAGGTTGATGGTTCCTACCCAGTACACTGTAGGTGAGGTTTTTTCACTGTTGCATAAACTTTGAAGCCACCATACGATGGAAAGATTTGTTAGGCCCGGTGTAAAGCAACAAAGAAAAAAGAAAACAGGCTCATAAGTGAATAAAATTTTCTTTTGACTCTAGCGATTTTCATGATGTATTGTACAAGTAACTTAATTTTGTTAATTTATTTTGCAGGTCCTATGAAGAGTTTCGCTATCCTGGTGATAACGACGACTTTGAACAGGACTTAAGAGCGTACCAGAGAGAGCGACGGGAACACGGTAGTCAGAGTCCATCACAGTACAGCGACGAGATGTATGATGACGGTACATATCGAGGGAAACCTTACTACAAGTATCCAGAATCCTATAGGAGCGGAAGTCCCGTAAGTGAACGTGGATACGAGGAATACGAATATGGGAAGCAACGCCCAGATGAAAAATATTACAGTAAGGAAAGATACAATGCATCAGTGCGTGATCGGAGTCCTGAGTTGGAGTACGATTCTAGAAGGTTCTCTCCCGGAGGGAGGAGTTGGAGTAGATCTCCATCTCATAGTGCTCCCCCAAAGGAAGTGTTTGGACGCAACACCCCTCCCACCCCCATGGATGATGAAGCCGGACAGTTCTCTTCACGTGATGCAAGTCCTATGGAAGAAGGACATGCTAAATATGGTGAATTCAAAGGAAAGAATCGTAAGATAGACGATGACTTTATGATAAATGAAGCTGATATTGCAGAAATTAATCGATCATCAAAATATCATGTATCTAATTCATACCGGAAAGATCAAACATCTCCATGGGGTGAAGAACGATATGACAGAAAACGATCATTTGAGGAATCGTTTGGACATGATTACCCACAGTTCGAAAAATCACCTCGGAAACTTGATAGGCAGACTAGCAGAGGAAGTAAATCAGGTGTTCTAGATAAAATAAGTGACTCTAAAAGGGATTTATATCAGAAAGTGCAAATGATACAATCTCGCATCAGTGATAAACTAAAAGGACGAGATGACGGAAGCCCTAGTTCTGCCAGTAGTGAGTCAGAACCAGGAGTTATAAATGAAGGGGAATTATCTAAATTACAACATGAAAAACAGCTGTTACTTGAAAAATTAAAACAATTAGAAAAAGACTCCAGCAATAGTGATTTAGAGGAAAATTTAGATGGAGAAGATAGGCGGAAAGTTGTGTCGAAGCGGCAGAGGCTGGACTCCTCTGTTGCATCATGGGATAGTAAATCAACAGGACATAGACTTCAAAGTGAACTTGGAAGTGTTATAGTAAATCCAAAGAAATCTTTACCGTACGAAACATCGCGAAGTATGGACTCAACACAGAGCTTACGTAAACAAATGGACCATATACGTAAACTAGAGGAGAAATCTAAGATTGATGAAAAGAGTAAAAATTATAATTTAAATGCAGCAAGGACAAACGTTAATGATGATAGTGATATGGAAGAATTCTCCTCTGCTCTTTTGTCTCCAAAGGAAATCCCAGCCTCTTTTAAAAAGAGGAAAAAGTATGAAATAGCGGAGGATAAAAATCGTTCATATCGTCTTAAACGTGGTGATGAAGATGATCGAGGTAGTAGTGACAGTGAAAGTATAAAAAATCTATCTCGTGATTCTTTGTCATCTAATCCAATGTTTCGACGATTATCTAGTGGACATTCTTCACCACGAACTCCAATTACACCTCACTTGCCGCATGAGGTGCCTGTAGAGTTTCCCAGGCATAGTGAATCGGATTTATCTGCTAGTGAAGGACATACAGTGGCACAAAGTGAAGATTCCAATAGGAAAAAGACTGAAACTAACAAGTCACATGGTCACAGATCAAAACACCGGCATAAAGATGAACACCAACCTTCTATTATCTCTTTAGGGGACGATTTTCCAAATCCTGAACTTCAGGATCCGCGGAATCCACATAGATATATTGAACCAATATCACTACCTCTACCTAAATTTGCATATTTAGATCCAAATGTTATGACGTCTCCGGATCTACAAGATTCTCCAGATTTAATGAAAACGGAATCTCCATGTTTTTCTCCGCCCAGTAGTGGGAGTAAAAATACTTCACCTCAAAGATCTCCTAGTGAGTCAGCATCAGCCGACTCTCAGGAACTTCATCAACAGGAATATATACCAGAGGAACCAACGGGGGACGTTCCAACGGAGGAAGGTGCCACGGGGGAAGTTACAAAATCTAAAAATGAAATGGACTCCGATGAAGTGGTATCTGACGCTAGTGAACACAATGATTCTTTTGAATCACCAGATAAATTATCTTTAGAAGAAAGAATTCGTAGGTTGGATGAGAAACTAAATGCTGTGCCCGCTCCAACTACAAGCTCAAAATTATCTACGGAATATACACCATTAAATATTTCATCAGGATTTAAAACAGACACTAACAGTTCATCATTAACAAGGACAAAGTCAAACATGTATTCAAAGTTCCGAATAAGTAAACGGCAGGATGCTGTGGGTACAGTAGATAATAAGTCTGGCGAGACGTCGGATATTGCCAGGACTATGATATCAAGGAGTAGTATATTTGATCAAGATTCTCGGAGATTAGAACAAATCAATGAAAAATATTCTCCGAAACTAAATGTCAGTGTCGATGATAGCCCTAAAACTGTACCTGTACGGACAAAAGCTGCTGCAAAAGAAATGCCAAAAGACGTACCACTAACAGCACTGCCAGGTTCTTTGGCTGGTCGTCTTGGCAACTCCTCAGCCTCTTTTCCGACTTTATCAGTGAATACAACAAATCAGCCAGGTTTAAAACCTGAGGAAATGTTTGTCAGTCCCTCATCAGAAAGTTCCTCCATTAGTCCCGCTTTAACGCCAATGCATGATAAAGCATGGCAATCGGACAATTTACATTTACATTCAAGTCGATTAGGTGAAATACCCGTGTCTAGTAATACAAATGCTACTGTGCCAAAGTCTATTGTTAATGAACAAACTAATTCAAGGGATTGTGTTCAAACTTCTTCATCATCTGAAGACAATTTTCATAAAACATTCTTAACGCCGGCAGTTAAAAAACAAATGGAATTTAGTGTTCTTAATGTGAAACAAGATGAAAATAGTGTGGAAGTTAATAGACTTGAGGACGACAAAACTGTTCACAATTCGGATTATAAATCATATTCACTAAATGTTGATTCAAAACAAAGTGTCGATGTTGAATACAGATTATCACCTAAGCAGACTCTAGCTTTATCAGATATGGAAGTGGGTAATTCAAATGAAGAAGTGAAGTCACAAACATCTGTGGATAATGAAACAGACTCGAAGCATGGTAGTGTATCACCCCAAACAGAGACAGAACAGACGTCAAATTCAAATGTGGTTTCTAAAAGTGGTGAACAAAAGCTAGCTGAAGCTAATGACAAGGATGCCCTGGATACCAAAGAGGCCACCCATCTACCTCAGGAAACTGTCAGTCATGTGATCCCACAGAAGGAGCCTGTGGATGATAATTCAAAAGGAATTACAAAAGAAAATCAGCAATCTAAATCAGACTCTATACTTAATGTGACAAATGCTTCTGAATCTACAGTGTCTAAGACTCCAAGTGTTAAAGTAGGAAGTTCTGATAGTCGGGAAAATTCATCTGTAGGAAAAATTACGAAGCAGAATTCACATTCCTCAAATTCTGGAGTTAAAGATCACACGCATAGTAAATCCAATCACTCTGGACACAAGGAATCCAGTAAAAAGAATGTGGAAACAGTTGAGGACATTCTTGGTTTGAATTCTCCTGTTGTTCTTGGAAAACGAAAAGCTGACAGTGAATCCTCCAGTAAATCTAAGAATAGCTCGCTTGACAAAGAGCAGACGAAAGAGAACAAAGAAAGCTTACTATCATCTTCTGAATGTGAATCACCAACAAAGGAAGAAGAAGAAAAGTCGCCAGTAGCCAAGAAACCTAAAATATCCAAGTCTGTATCTCAGAGCTCAGATAATGCATCATCTGACAAATCTGAAAACAATAAGAGCAGTAGCAAAGTCAAGTCTAAAGATGGACAGAAAAAGGACAAGAAAGACCAGAAAAAGAAAGAGAAGTCGGAAGGTGACTCGGTGAAGAAGGATAAGAACAGCGGCGAGCGTAAAGATAAGGACAAAGATGGAGGGATAGGAAAAGACAAAGGCTCTAGCTCTGGAAAGTCATCAGGGAGTAAGTCTGAGGATAGCAAGTTGGGGAAATCCAGTGGGAAAACGGAGGATAAGTTACCTGGTAGTGGAAAGCCAGCCAATAGCAAGACGGAGGACAAAGTCAGTAAAACTCATGACAAAAGTAGTAGCAAGTCATCAAGCAATAAATCTCTTGATAAGACAAAATCTACAAACTCCAGTAGCAAGTCTGAGGATAGGAAATCTGAGGACAAGTCTAGCAAGTCTGAGGATAAGTCCAACAAGTCAGAGGACAAGTCCAATAAGTCCGAGGACAAGTCCAATAAGTCCGAGGACANNGAGGATAAGTCCAACAAGTCTAGTGGTGATGTCAGTGAAAAATCTAAGTCTACTAGTGTGGACAATGTCAAGAAAGACTCGGATAAAAAATCTGAGCATTCAACGCATAAAAAGGAGCATAAGTCTGTATCATCCTCAAAAACAACACCAGAGAACAAGTCAAAGGATAAGAGTAAGGAAAACAGAGAGGGACATTCTCAAAAGTCAAACAAGTCTAAAGATGATCAAAGCAGTGAGGGACATTCTCAGAAGTCTAGTAAATCTAAAGACGAACAAAGTAGTAGTAGTAAACCTGTGAAGAGTGAAAAATCTGGGAAGGAGGGACACAGTGAAAAGAGTTCGTCCAATAAAGACGCACATAGTAAGCATAGTAAAAAAGATGGTGGATCTGACAAGAGCATTTCAAAGAGTAGTAAAGAAACGTCCAACAGTGACAAAGCAAAGGACAATTCTGAAACCAAAGAAAGGAGCAGCTCATTTGATAGTCCAAGTAAAACAAAAGAATCCAAATCCCCAGATAATGACGGCAAGACCAAAGAGAGGTCATCATCATTTACTGATGGTGAAAAGCAGAAGGACAAGAGTAACTCACTAGATGGCAGTGCATCTAATAAAGACGGGAAATCAAACACTACCGATCCTGCCAAACAGAAGGAGAAGAGTAAACATGCTGGAAACGACAAGATGAGTAAATCTAAACACAAAGATGATGGCAAACACAAGATCAGGGAAAAACAAGCCAGTGTTGATAAAAGCCAAAAGGACAAAATCAGCAAAGATAAAAGCTCTGTGAAAAAAGAGGAGGGCAGGAGCGAGGGAATCAAAGAGGAGAGTACCGAAAAGAAATCCGAGAACAAAAGCGAACAGAAAACAGAATCTGATAATAAGAGTAACAACAGTGACAAAAGCACAGAGGAGAAAAAGTCCGAGAATAGTGATGGTAAAATGGAAATGAAAAATACTGGATCTGATTCCAAGTCGGACAGTAAGAAGGAGCACAAGAAAAAATCCAGTGACTCATTGAAATGTGTAAACAAGTCTCAAAAGTCATCAAGTAAAGACAAAAGTAAGATAACAAAATCACATAGTGAAGAGAGTAATAAAAGCAAATCACCCTCGAAATCTGAACCTAAGTTACCCAAACTACCCAAGTCAGACGAGAAAAATAAAGGCACCAAATCGGACTCTGAAAAATCAAAATCAAAGTCTAGTGACAAATCCAAGAAGTCTGATAAGGAAAACAAGGAAAGTAAGTCGTCAAACAAGAAAAAAGAAAGTAAAAAGGAGGACAAGACCGAGAATGTCAAATCACCGGAACCCGTCAAAAAACCTGTTGAAGATGACTTTGACTGGGATGCTTGGCAAGAGCCATATGTGTCAATGTATGACAAGGTCAAGCGAAGGTCAACTATTAAAGACAAAGAGAGAGAAATGGAACAGACTCGAAAACAATTTGACAAACTACAGCAAAGACGACAAAAGAAAACGTCTAATGTCAATTCTATTCACAGTGATGGTCTTAGTACTGATGAGAGTGAGGACTCTGAAGCTAACATGACTTTTGCAAAGAAAAAGAAGGATAAGATGGATCTGCCAAGAGACGAGTCTGGCAACAAACGTAAGAATAAGAAAATCTACAGCTCATCGTCATCAGAATCCGACATTGACCTGCCTGTCTTGCCATCTGTCAAAAAGAATGTCAAGAAAACAAAAGCACAAACGCCTCAGAAAAAAGGAAAAAAGACTTCGTATTTTGAAATCTACTCGTCAGACTCTGAGGACAATTCATCTGATAGTAGCTTCTCTATGCCACCGATCAGCAACAAAAAGAAGCCCAAAACACCCAAACATGAGGAGAGTTTTGAAAGCGATGATGTATTTGGCTTGAAACAAAAAATAGACTTAAAATCAAAACCAAAGAAAGAGGATTCGCTGAAAAGTAAGCCTTCTAAGACCCCACAGAAGAAAGTGGTCCCTAGACCGTCGCATAAGAGCTTTTTTACAAGCACTGATGAAACGGGTGATAGTGATTCTGACTCTGATATCTGGAAGTCGACGAAGCAGAAACAGTTCAAGTCCATAAAAGCTAAAGGTAACAAGAGCGAGGAAAAGAAAACGGTAAAAGCAACAAGGAAAATATTTTCGTCAACAGAAAGTGATTCTGATGATGATACCGATTTATTCCCACATCCAAAGCCTGTTGCACAGCCGGAGAAGAAACCGAAAGATAAAATTAATGTCAACTCTAAGACTCCGAAAAAGGTGGACACCAACAAGAAAAAGGTTAAAAGTGAAAGTGATTCTTGTGTGGAAGGGAGTGGCGAGGAGAAGAGTGTTAGCTCATCAGAGATTAAGAGCTCTGTAACAGCGCTAACTGTGTCAGAGAAAGATATCACCCCTAAAGAGGAAAGTCTGTTTGACAAGATGGACAGTATAATTGACAAAAAGAAGAAAACTGCCAAGAAAAATAAGAAGAAAGAGAAAGAAAATATTCTTGTGGGAGAAGGAAAATTGGAGATAGGAAAAGAAAAGAAATCGGATCAGAATTCCAGCATAGGCTTGTTTGAAAAGATGAAGACTCTAATGGCTACCACTGAAATTGTAGATAAACCTCACCCAGACGACAAAAGGCTGGTTAGTGACCTTGATCAACTTAAACGAGACGAGTTCAAAAATAAAATGGCCGAATTTAGAGACTGCATTTCACCAGTGAAAAATGAAAAGAAAAAGGAGGGGAAGAAGAAAAAGAAAAGTGATATTGTTAGAGAGAGTGAAAAAGACTCGAAAACAGTCAAGAATAATGAAACTAAGAAGGCAGAAGTGAGTAATCCACTTAATGAATACTCCTCAGGGATTATAATCGATGACAGAAAAGATGATGTCAGTAATGTTATAGTGGATGATATTCCAGTAGAAGAGGACTCCTTAATCATGGACATTCCTCAGACAAATGAAACAGGACATGCCAGTGATGTTAAACTGTTAGATACTAGTGAGGAGACTATCAAAGACTACAGTTCACACTCGGAGGAATATGATAGACATACCAGCATAGAGGAAGGTGTTACCACAGCATCTAAGTCTGATGATCTCAGTGTTAAAACCGACTCTGAAAGCAGAACAGATGGAGAGGGTAAGAGTAAGAAAGGAAAGAAAAAGAAGAAGGAAAAATCAGAGGAGGATAGTGAGAAGAAACCGAAGAAGAAGGAGAAATCAGAGA
>JACSZP010007114.1:4142-15968 GCA_016161895.1 Pinna nobilis | reverse complement strand
GTGTCCAAAGGCAAAGATTTGTTGTCCAGTACCAACAAAGGGAATAACTCTGATCACAAAGGGAAGTTGACTAGCACTAGTACAGATGCATCTGATGGGGAACTAGACTTCAGCACACCCCTGTTTGAAAACTTTGTACCTGCCAGTATCAGACCTGCAAGGTTATCCCTGAAAGACAAAGAGAGGAGCGACAAATCTAAAGATAAAGAGGACGGCACAGGGGAAGGTGAAAAAGAGAAAATGGATGAGAGTGTCACTTTGGAGGATAAAGTGGAGGATGAGACGAGGGCTACTGCGTCAAACGTCAAATCTGATATGGATTTGAAAGATACGGAGGATCTTATACAATCGCCTAAACGGGATACAACAAAACATGTAGAAAGTGACACTGATGTAATGACCAGCCCTGCAGCCAAAGTGTTCAGTCCACCACGAGAAACTGTTCATCATGGCGCTCACCACACTGTAGAATCTAAGAAACATGTGGAACCAGTTGTTAGGGAAGAATCTAAGAAAAGTGACAATTCTCATTCCAAAGTGGACACTCTTACTAAGAAACAACAACCTTCATCTAATGCTGCTGACATATTTGAGTTCACTGAAGATGACGATGAAGACGATGTTATTGACAGATTCAAGTTACGCCATGATGAGCTAGAGAAAAAGAAACATACTTTAGAGCCTAAGAATGCACATAAGTTGCTACTGCATAGACAGAACTCAACAGAGACCTGCAAGTCTGCATTGTCACATGAAGCTGAACAAAAAGTTGAGAAGAAGAAAGAGACTCCAGCAGTGAGTAAACCTGGAGTTCATCTGGAACAGGAAAGTCTGTTTGCCTCCTGGGCAAAATCTCTGACACAGGGCCATAAAAACCAGGTCAATGAACCAGTGGTGGAGTCTGAAATGCCTAACACAAAGAAGACACCAAAAAAAACCAAACCTCAAAGAAAGCCGACAAAAGCAAGTGCAGCTCCCAGCTTGCCAGGTACTACAGTGACTCCGCCAGAAAAAGATGTTAAGTCTCATGAAAACTTTGCTCATGATAACTTTGGCTTTGACATTCCAGAGGAAGGTGCCAGCAAAACTGAAGTTAAGGACAAACCTGAGAAAGTGTCAAATGTGTTGAAGGAGAAAAGCAAAATCGAAGAAACAATTGAAGCTGTATCAACCATTCAGAATATCAATCTACACAATGCTGAGAATCATGGTGAATCAGATATAGACAATGAGCCATTTACAGACGAGGGAGCTCTTGTTATAGATGAAGGATCTAATGCTGTTACAGAGCCTGCAGTCACAGAGCCTACTCCAGATCCAATACCAGAACAGGCAGATAACGAAACAGCACTGGCAATACAATCTATCTTACCATTTGATGATGGTGAGAAAGAACCAGAGAAAGTGAGGGACTTAGGAGAGCCTGTGGTGCGTGAACAGACGGAGGAGACAGTGGAGAGTGTAGCTGTATCAGAAACTGACTTGGCTACCAACGCAATATCTGTGCCTGAGAAAGATGTAATGCCGCAACAGGTGCCACAGGTGATGCCACCACAGCCACGTGGAGCACAGCCTCCAACAATACAACAACCACAACTACAGGCAGTACAACCTCAAATACCTCAGCTTCAGCCGATACAGCAACAACCACCACCTCCACCTCATTCTGTACAACAACCACCTCATTCACTACAAGCACAACCTCAGCCTTTACAGTCGCAACCCTGCCTGGTTCAACCACAGCATCGCACTCCTGTGACAAAAACGCAACCTCCGACATTGCCAATGCATCCTCAGGCACTTCAGTCTCAGCCAGGTACAGTACTACCACCAATGCAGATGCCACCCCAAATGGTTCAGCAGTCTCCGCGTATGCTTCAACCCTATCCTTCACATCAAGTGGACGTCAGCAAGGTGCAATCACATAAACACGAGGAGCCCTACCCAGCACACAGGGACTCCTCTGCTGCACATAATCCAGGAGTTGTGGAGCCAACAGACTTTGCATTACGCATACAGGAAATACACAATCAAGTGAAAGCAACAACACCAAACAACCGCAAAACAAAAGTGACAAAGGGAAATAAGAAGTCTAGAGCTGGAAAATCACCATCACGTCCAGCGTTCCAGCCGGCAGCTGATGACTTTTTCTCAGATACACAGGGTAAGGATGACTCTGATGATGGTGCTCTGCATATTGCTACAGAACCTTTGCCCACACTCAGCACACCAAGTCCAGCAGTGCATGAGAACAAACTGATGAGTCCTGAAGGGTCTGACATTGAAACACAGGTGTTTGGAAAACCAGATGCAAAACAGAATAGAAGCAGAAAGAAGAAACAACCTAGTAAATCTTTCACTCCCGATGAGCTGCCTACTGAAATCCCAGAGATTCAAAGACGAGACAGTGGCCAAGAGTTGCCAATAGATCCGTCGTTACTGGGATCACCACCTCCAAGTGTAGACAAACAGGCTGATGAGAACAGGTATCCGTCTGACTTCCTGGACTCCGACAGGGCAGAGGAAGCTGACCTTAATCAGAGTTTAGATGAGATGGGAGGCTCAAATGAGACCAAAAGACCAAGAAGAGGTGTCAGGAAGCCCAAGAATTACAGAGAATTGTCTGGCATCACACGCACCAACTCCCCTAGGTCATCTAGAACATCACCCAGGTCACCTCGTGTTGCTTCCCCCAAACAGCTATCACCTAAAAACGAAATGGCAACACCTGTTGTGAAGATTGAGCGATTACCACTTTGTAGACCCTTGAAAATGGACGAGGAAGGAAGTGATGTAAGAGAACCGATTGCCAAGGAAATACCTGCAAACAAGGAGACACCGATGTCTAAAGAAGGTGTTCGGCGAGGTAGATCTGCTGGATGTGTCCCAGAAGTTCGAGAAGAGCCCACAGAACAGCAGCAGCAACAGCAGACCTGTATACAGAAGAACACTAATGTGTTTGACTTCGCTGACGAGGCAGAAGAGAAGAATGAAGTGATAGCACCAATCCCAAAACGCAGGTCATCAGGTAGACGCAAGAAAGGAGCAGAGGGTCTGGACTCCCTGCTGAATCCCAAAGACTCTGGAAAAGTGCTGACATCCGAGATAATGGAGACTGGCATAAAAATCGCAATAGCTAGAACACCAATTCAGCGTGTGAATAACCAAGAGAAGACCCAGGAGCATTATAAGCCAATTGAACCTAAAGCGGTGATGAATGTGGCCCAGGAACCAGTATTACTTAGAGAAAATCAGCCACTCACGATCCATGTGGAAGAAAAGAAAACTCTAAAACCCAGGGACATGATGAATGCTGAGAACAGGTCTAGGTCTAATTCACTGGCTGCAGAGATGCCAGTTACACAGATGACAAAAGCAGATGACATAAGAGGCAAGACATCGCCAGTCCTGACCCCACCAATCATCACCAGTGCTCCACCCACTCCTGCACCCGCCACACCCATGAGCAACATTGACATCATCATTGAAAATGTATCCAAAGGTATATTTGATGTTAATGACATGGAAGAAACCAGTGCCCGGGACAGGCTGACCACACCACTGGTGATAGATGTTGGAATGCATGAAAAGAAAAGGGCCCAGAGCAGGTACAACAGTGAGGATTCACTGTCTCAGCCTCTGCCGATGCGGTCACCTCAGATTAAGTCGCCACAAGTCAGCAGTGCCCTGAGTCCAGTTTTCTCAGCACCACAGCATCAGCATGTGATGGGACAGGTGACAAGTCCACCTTTGACCATGTCAGTTGTGAGTCCTCTGTTCCCACACACGCAAAGCCATGTCAGGATGAGCCAGCCAAATAAAGTACCCATAATGCATAGTCCAGTATACAATCTACCTCAAGGTTAGTCCTATTTCTATACTCCCTTCGCTCATGGTCATTTTCAAGTTTCAAGTGTGGAGATTTATGGTTCTGCCTGTAACATGCAAAATATACACTTTGTTAACTGGAAGGTCAATGTAATGTCTTTTAATTATTTTATATGTCTTATGAACCTTAACATTCAGAGAACAGTACAGTGGAACTTGTCTTCAAAGACCACATTTTATTGCAGAAGGGGTTGTCTCTCAAGGCGGGTTCCATCTGTATTTGTGGGTAATGTTGGCCTATCTGTCTGTAGTATAAATGTCAACATTGGTTTAATTTTGAAGTTTAAATTTGATAGGATGTGTGTATAGATAATATGTACAAGTATAAGGCTGCCTTTCTTATTACATCATTCTTGCAGAAGTTTAAGCTAGGATGTTTAACCCCTGCATCAGGCAAAATGCAGTCAAAAAGTTAATTCATTAAATTTGTACATAAAACTTTTAGAATTGCATTTCGTCTGTGATTTACATAAATTTACTTATATTAATCTCTATTTTTTCAGGTGGTGCAAGTGAAGCTTTAAACTCGGGTCAAGACATGACAAGAAAATCTCAGATGTTGTCAACACCCACCACTGTGCCATCTCCTGTACAGAGTAGAGGACTTGGTATTGTGACACAGGCATCCAAGCCTGGGCTGACTTCAGCGCAAGTTCCTTACTCACAAGAAGCAATCATGAACTCAAGAAACCCTGATACTACAACTTCTGTTGTCATGGCAATGTCTCAACCAATAGTATCTACAGGCATACCTTCCTCACTGGCGTCGCAAAGAGATATGGGCGTGAACAGGACAAAACATGTCAGTCATCCTAATGGTCAGCCCCATCCAGTAGCTGTGACAGCATTAACAAGTATGTCCACAAGTGTGTCCAGTCATTCAGTGGTAGCCAGTGTCCACTCTCAACAGTCCCATCCAGCAGGGAATATAACTGCCATGCCAAAACTGGACTTGCCCAGACATCCTCATCAGCCACCTATGTCACCGCACAATATGGTGGGGAACAATGTACAGAGGTTCCAACAGCCAAATTCTGCTGTGACCAGTAGTGGACCGATGGAAAAGCAAGCTGTAACAAGTGCTCAATCCAGTGGAGTTTCTACAGCCAATACGACAGAACGTCAGCAGCCGAATGTGACCTCTGCGCCGACCTGTGTTGTCCATCCAATCACTACCACTTCCCTTACCAGTAACAAACAGCAGCATTTGGCCCAGTTGATGCAATTTCAAAATGCAGTAGCAGAAAACAGGCTATCGTATCCCCAACCTCAGATGTTGGAAGGTCTCTCAAAGGATCAAATCAGGGCCATGGTGGCACAGAATCATCCATTTTTCCAACACATGACGGGCCAATCTCATGTAATTCAGCAGATGGCCAACCAACAAGCCATGATGGAATTACACCACAAACAACAGGAGGCTGCTGTTAAGCAAAGCAAAGGTCGACATTCTCAGAAACAGCAAGAGATCATGAAGGAGCACCCTCTGCAGAGACCACCTAGTGCTCACAGTAACTCACAGAAACAAGACCCACTACGTCCTAGTAGTGCCCACGAGTTTTTACCAATGTCTTTCCAAGAACAATACAGAGCTCAGCTGCTACATGGTGGCAAACCATTCTTTCAGCCACAGATGTGGTCCCAGATTCAGCAACAGATGTGTCAACCAAGTGGTATGAAGGGGGATGACAAGAAATCTCAACCAGAACATAAGACATCTTCTCCTAACATTGTTCATCAGCCCCCAGCAGTTGTAGCCGCTAGTGTTACTTCTCAGGGACATTCACAGCACCCCCAGATCAAGTCGCCAGCCCTAGCCCAAACGGCTCCAAGCCCACATCAGATGGGACCAGTCCATAGTCAAGCATCAGGTCTACAGCGGCCCAGCAGCCCAGCTATGACTAAAAAGGTATTGATTAGTCAGATTCAGTGTTCATCCACTTTCATAGTTATTTAGTTTTGACGTATTTTCATGTCTAGGCAAGGAAGATATTGAGCTAAAATACAATAAGAAATAAGATGAGATTTTTTCCCTCATACTAATAATGTTCAGAAAGTTATAAACTTAATTAAAACTACTATAATTTAAAGGTTCTGACTCCAGTCATTGTATTTTACTTGTAGATGGCTGAGAAACATGGTATGAGGTGGAGTGAGTGTAATACAGGCAATATCACCAATGCTCATGAAGGGCAGAAGTCTCGACCTCCATCGCATGAAACTCCTAGATCCTCCCCACATGACCACTGGAGTAAGTACATTTTTATGAACATTTTATGTCGGCAGTATCATTTTATGCTGTCTCTCTGGGCACAACACTTTCAAGTAACTCTGTAAAACGGCTGCCCTGGCTCAGTAGGTAGCATGTTAGCCTGCTTATTGTGAGGTTTAGGGTTTGAATTAGCACTGCACTTTGTTAACTGTCCCCATGATTCAAATGAGACAGTATAAATATGAGGTCGAGTGTCACAGTAAGTGTTGGCATGTTAAAGAATCCTCACTTCTCATTGGCTACAAGTCCTGAGCATCGGCCTAATTTTTCTGTCTTGATGTCTCCATACAAGTGAAAGATTCTTGAGTGGGACTTTAAACAACAGTACAATCAAACAACAAACTGAAAGACAACTTTCCCTGAAGAGTTTAATAGATAATTTACTAGAGTCATTCTATTTAATACCTATTGTTTAACCATTGTAAGCCTCGACTCGTTGGGCCACACCATAATGTTGCATACACAGCGAGTCATACATGGTGGATTGAGTAAGGAGAAGAAATTTTGATATGAACTGTGGCACCACAGTCTGTCCTGGTGTTTGTCAAGTTTGAATTTGTTAACTTTTACATACATGAATGAGTGCAACACTAGTGCAGCACAGGCTGTTGATGGTTACTAGCCTTGAGAACATATTACATAAATTGACGCTAGTAACTTTTGCCTTTGCTACAGCAGACTTACATTAACTGGGTAACATGTCTACGTAACATGTTGTGATAAATAGTTACAAAGATGTATCATCTTTACAGTGTATGGTCCATCAGGACAACCAGGTGCACAGCATCTCCATCAGCCTGGCCCAAAGCCTGCCCACCAGCCTCCGGAGCATGGCATGACTATGTTGTCCCAGAAGGACAGAATCATCCAGAGACAACAGGAGGAACATCGGCAGCATGAACTGCAGGTGCGTGAGATGATGCTGCGTGACGAACTGAAGAAACAAGAGAAGAAAAGACAGGAAGACATGCAATGGCAACAACAGTTGGCTAGAGAACAGGCGATGTCTAATCAGAATCCTGGTCGACGAGATACTCAGATCCCTTCATCTGCAGCATCTAATCAGCCGACTGACCTGCGCCAGACTGCCCATGTCCCAGGTCAACAGAGAGCAGGAGGACAGACTGAAGGAAAGGGTCCAGCAATGGTGGATCCTAGGTATGGACAGCACCCTGGAGCTCTTGGATATCCTATTTCCGACCTGCGAAGGCCCTCATCTCAGACTCCCAGCGCATTTACACCCCCTGTGTCAGGTGCTGAGTTATCACCTGGTAAGTGTGGTCAAGACAAAATGGTTGAACATAATTATATACATAGTCTAACCTGTTTTAAGAGACCATCTAAGAGAATGGGCAAAATGGGTCACATATGACAGGTGGTCTCTTAATTCAGGTGATTCATATAGGAAAAAGCCATTTAGGATACTATAGTTAAGTCACATAAGAGGTAGTCCTATTATTCAGTGGGTCACTAAATAATGCAGGTTAAACTTAATTACAGTCACATTAGAGGTAGTCCTACAATTCAGTGGGTCGTTAAGTGCAGGTTAAACTGTATATGCATGCTTGTTGTGTTGCTTCAGGATAGAGTGGGAGTCTTTGAACTGTGAGGTCGGGGGTTCGAACCTCCGCGGAGATGGCTAGCTGTATCTACCCCACTGATGAGAAACTTGAGTTTTTACAAGGAATGACATGTTGAATAACATTTCTTTAACCTTCCTTTTTTCCAGGTATACCTGCTGCCCATTTGTCTGCGGCAGACATGCAGCGCCTGTATCAACAACGACTTCTGAGTATGTCTCACCTGCCCATTGATCCACATCACATGATGCAGTTACCCAACCCGTACATAGCCAGAGCTGGTATGCCAGTCGATCATCATATCTCAGATGGAAGACCACCGTCCCAGCAGGGTAACCATAGGTCTCCCTCTCGCCAGGGACAAGGATCTGCCGGACAACAGACACCTGGGAAACATCCCGGACAGGAGATGATCACCCACATACACGAGTCTCCAATGCATGGTATTCCTCCTCGACCTGATGCGCCACCTGGTGGAGAGGGAAGTCTTCTCAGTTTGCTACAGGTACTTAAGATAATTACTGTGATTCCTAATTCGTGGTTTTCTCTCAACCACTCCCAAGTTTAGCTCAGTAGCACTTTTCTGAAGTGTTTTATTTTCTATTGTCTATTCCATTTATTGTTTCTATTCTTTGGTAATCTGGTCCTAGCATTACAGACTTTCATATTAATCCAAGTTAAATTTTTGAGACTTAAAAAAGTAGATCTAATTGAGGTTGGTCTGGTTTCTGTAGTCATGTTTTGATTAAGTAATTGTATGACGTTCCCATCTTGTTTATTTCAGCGCTACCCAGTGATGTGGCAAGGGGTCCTGGCTCTGAAGAATGATCAATGTGTTGTTCAGCTTCACATGATCAATGGCTTTGAACAGTTGGTTAAAATGTCCCTCCCGCAGAAGAACATGGATGGTACCGTACAACCGTTACGTATTGCTCAAAGGATGAGACTTGAAGCCGCACAGCTGGATGGTGTCTCTAAGAGGATGCAGGTATGCTACGTCTTCTGTATATGTCTATTGTCCCCTAATAGGTGACTTAAGTCTCAGTCTGTTACACTATTTTTGAGGATTTTTCTCCATTGTCATTGTAATTATTGAGATTTATTTTGTATGTATAGTAGAGTCGGTCTATAACCAATCAGCTTAAAACGAATTCAGTGCTAAAACCAAGAGGAATGAAATCCCCGAAAAGAATTGCTATTAATCTATTTATGCAGTAAATTCTGATGCTTAAAAAAAGGATGCCTATAATGAAGTCAAAAGTTGATCCCCTTTGACTTCATTATAGACCAACTCCATCGTAAGTCTTCGGACAGTTGTAGCTGTGTGAGAGAGGTAACCCGTTGTTCATCATTTTTCTATGTATTTATCATTGGCCAATATTTTTTGTTTCAGTTTGACAATGACTACTGTATGTTGTTGGCATTACCATGTGGAAGAGATCATGATGACATCATACATCAGACTGGTGCCATGTCTACTGGCTTCATACAGTACCTACAACAGAAACAGGCGGCTGGCATAGTCAATGTCCCAGAACCAGAGTCTGTACAGGTAATGGCGTTTTCACAAGAATAGGGTTTTCATTAGTGGGCAGTAAAATTACCCATCTACTCTTTCATTTTCATTGGTTACGTTTTCTACAAATAGACAAGCTTTCAGTTTCAGTTCTGCCTCCTTCTGCATATTTTCCCCCTACTTAAATTTATAAAAACCTCCACAAGAGCCAATTAAGACTATGATAATTTGCATATCTGAGGTTTGGTATTCGTAGGATGTAGAGTTCAGGCTGTCCCATGACTGCTTTCATGTTCAATAAAAACAGAGGTCCCACTTAGATCTAATGTTGTTGTGATACATGTAGAATCACTCCACATACTTAGTCTTGAGCATACATTAGACTTTGTGAAATGAACGTGGTGAAACATTCATGATCTTGGTACTACTTATGTTCAATGATAGCTGCATGTAGTGACAGCCTTTGTGGCTCCATGGTAAGGAGGAGGATTGACTTCAGATTCTGAGGTCAGGGGTTTGAGTCCATTTGTAGAAGATGGTTGGCACTTCCTGTCCTTTCCTGTATCTTCACTGGCATGTACGTTTATAGAAAATGCACTTATTTCTCAGGTTCTCTGATTCATTCACCAAGTTTTCTTTGCTCTCCAAAAGCACCTTTCCGCGTTTTCTTCAAATTTGAGTTAGAGATTAATTTCTTAATTGCTTATTTTTTCTGTTTTCAGCCAGCGTATGTGGTTCACATTTTCCCGCCATGTGAATTTTCCCACAACACCCTTGGACGTCTTGGTTTTGACTTGCTGCACCAGGTACGTGACCTGGCCCATCTCTTGGTCATCATCACTACCGTGGCTTGAGTTGTCGGGGACATTTCAGATATATTCATAACCACCAGTGGAATTACCATGTATCCTGGAATTTGTGTAGCAAGCAGACCTTGCATGAAGAGGAATTTTCTTTACTGGATTTTACGTTAGTCGGAATTCCTATCTGGCTTTAACAACCACTGGTGTGGTTACTGTACACTGGATTTATATATAAACCTGGATTTGCAATTATTGTATGTTTAACCCGGATTTATTCTGGATGTATACTCGGATATGTCTTAAGATGACCGAATTTGTCTTAAAACTTTGCACTGGATTTTACTGGATTCTTATTTTCACTTTTAATACGTGTTGTTTGATAGTGGAATATTGTTTTGATCAAATCTTGAGCCATTTTATTCGGAATCGGATTTTGTTTCACGCTAGCGTCTTGATTACAGTGATTCCGACTAATTTGTGGCAGATGTGTGAATTATCATTCAGCACATTCTGTGCATGTGAGAAGCTTTAAATCCAAAATGATGTGTTACGATTGTGTTGAAAGGTGTTAATAACATGACATGAAATGCTGAAACACAATTACAAACTTGATAAAGTCATCATCCCAGGATTAAAATTAAGTGTTCAAAAATTGATTTTGAAAATGAAATTAATTGCTGCATATGATGATAATAGGGCATCTCTCTTGACCTGTATATATTCTTATGAACTTTCTGTGTCGTGAATTGCAGTGAATCTCTGAAGAAGTGGTATAATTGTTTTATGGAATTTTCCCTCATATCAGTATGCGGACGATGTCAGGAGTATGGACCATGGCTCCGTAATTAATTTGGTTGCGCTTGATTATTCAGTGCTTGACTTTGTGTACAGATGGTTGCTCCATTGTCTGGGGTAGGTGATGCACTGATTCAGTGGAAGTGTCTTGTGTGATTCTGACTTAATACTGATCGTGAACTCGTGAAATTTATTGTACAGTGTATATCTATGTATGTATAGTGATAAGTATTGTTGCCCATGGCGACATATGCTCCCAGCTGTAGTATATCGTTGTTATGGTACTTATTTATTGTGTACATGTAGATGGTCATAAGGCATCACAGCCGCGTAATAATACGTACGGCCGTGATGTATGTTTATAGTGCTGTAAACGTGAACAACCCGTCCCTATATTCATCGGATCCTCCACCCTGTGTCATTGTAAGTGATCATTTAAGGGTAGGGGATTCCCTGTATTGGTGTATTATAAAATACTCATGTGTACATCCCCTAAATCACCTGTAAATTTGCTTATTGTACAGAGAATTCTATAACGGTGTACAGATTTTTTTTTTATTTTGTAAACTCTGTAATGATGTTGTATGATACAATGTTGTTACACAGTGATAAGATAGATGTTAATGATTTTTTTTTTTTTTTTTTTTTTTTATACTAGTGTCTGTGATACATTTGATTGTCGGTAAATATCTTAGGTGGTATAGAACAGTGTTTTCATCACATTATCATGGTCATTAAGGCTACCGTTCATTATATCAGGTTTTCCTCATTTGTTAACAGATATTATGAGAATGTGTATGGGTGTATTGTTTTTTTTTTATGAGTGTCCATGTTGTAACTCCCTCCCAGCGCCCCATTTTCAATAACCTCAGACATCGAACCATTAACCCTTCAGTCTAAGAAAAGGAAACTAATTAAAAATTCAGAATGAAAGAATTATATTCCAAATGATTTGATACTACCTTAAAAAAA
>JACSZP010007107.1:1592-13723 GCA_016161895.1 Pinna nobilis | reverse complement strand
ACGTTCTGATACAAGTGTTTATTTCTACACATTTATAGTCTTGGTATAACCTCAGTATCATATTTACCAGAACTTTTTTTCTTTTCAAACTTTTCATGCTTGAATTTCATCTTGCCCTGTTACAGTTATTATAATTTTACTGTTCTCAGTAGTATAATAGGTGTATAGGTGTTTTCAGTTAATCATATCACACTGAGACTTGAACTTGTACGGTATACTGACCAGTAGTGTGGCCTGTCAAGACACCACATACTCATGTCTGTAGTTGTGGTCTGTACAGACAAGTTCTACTGTACTAAGTAAGAGCTGTTACTGTGAAGTACACTATACCACATGACATACTTATGACTGTAGGTGTTGCCTGTCAAGACAGATTTTACTATACTACATGTCAATAAGAGCTGTGACTTTGAACTACCTTGTATTGTGTGCCTAATGCTATTTAAAGGTCATTACTGTTCATAAAAATGCCAAAATTAACAACTTAAATCATGTTTACATTTTAAACCATGCATTTCTGTAAATGAGATTACAAAGTAAATCCGCCAAGGAAATTTACAGTGATACAACTTATTTTTAGGATTTAGAATAATTCTTTTCTTGCAACAGCTGTTTGTATTGCACATATATTGTATTGTCATCCAGACTAAGTAACCTATCTTGAGAGAGTGCGGGGCCTCCGTGGCCGAGTGGTTAGCGTGTTCGACTTCGAATCGAAGGGTCCGGGTTCGATTCCCGCAGCGCCACTCTGCTGTTGGCCTTCCCTGTCTTTCTGATGAGACAGTAAAAACTGAGGTCCCGTGTCACAGTAGGTGTTGGCATGTTAAAGAACCCTCACTGCTCTACGGCCAGCAGTGCCGAGCAAAGGCAAAATTTGTCGCCCTTCACCGGCGCACGTCTCCATATGAGTGAAATATTCTTGAGTGGGACGTTAAACAACAACAACTTGAGAGAGTGCCTTTCCTGTGAGACTTCTTGTAAGCAAACATTTTATATAATAATCCCATGATCAAAACCTGTCATAAGAGAACAGATCTTCTGAGAGCTCACATCTTCATAGCTGTATTGTAAGGATGGTCTCTAGAGATGGGTTCAACTGTATATTTTTGGTTTTAGAGTTTCCGATGGAGGCTTACTTTGGGACAATGTTTGTTTTTGTATTAATTGTATTGAAGGTCAACTAAGGCCGAGCAGACAATTCAATTAGTTGTAATATTCAATGTTTTGTCTATACAAGCAGCTTCCATGGGATACATGTACATAAATGTAATGCATATACAGGGCTCGAAATTAACCCTTTTTCCTAGGTGGCCCACAGGGCCAATAGTTTAGAATATCTACTGTCCCCACCAAAAATCTACTGGCCCACATAAAAAGATACAGTATGAATGACAGGATAATTTCATTTATGATAAAAAAATGGAATATATTATTTTGATAATTCACATAAGCATGATTTAAGTTTACATAGTAGCCTTTTCTTTTTTGAATTTCTACTGGACAACAGGGCCAGTTCAGATGAGAATTTTACTGGCCCAATGGATTATTTGCTGGCTACGGGCCAGCGGACCAGTGCTAATTTCGAGCCCTGATATATATGTTTTGTATCTAATTTTTTAAGTTCTTTACTCCCCCACACACCAATCCATCTCACTTCGGTGACCACTTCCAAATAAAGACCAATGAATATCAAGCTGTTTATCAATATTCTAGACTACTTTAACCTCACTTACATTGTATGTGTAGGATACCACCTCACTGATCAGACAACTTTTTATCTGTCACTTGAGTGGTCTTATTAGCTAGGTCCTACTGTTTTGGTTATTCTACGGGCTTGGTTTCATACAGTTTGAATCAGTCATATGTCAATGTACAAAAAGAAAGGGAAAAAAAAGCCAAGTTTGTTCTGTCTAATTCAAACTCCTTTAGGGTTTTTGTATTTGGCTACTTTCTTATGCTGTTGTTTTACTGTTGACTCTACACTGAAAAGGTATTATTATTGTTGTTGCCATTTTGTTTAACCTTCCACTCTAGAATCTTTAACGTTGCTACAATTTTATCCTCACTCGGCACAATGACACTGAGCGAGTGATAAAAGTTCTTTACTTTACATATGTATAAAATGTACATGTAGGCTACCTATTGTGACACACACTTCAGATGTTATTTTCTCTCACCCGGACAGAGAAATCCATCAATGTACCTGTTCTGAGATATCTCTGTCTCACACCCCACTGGCTTGTCTCGAGCCTCTTGACGTCACTACTGGTAAGTCTTGGCCTACTTTTGAAGTATTTCGTCCACTTGGATGCAGTGTTGCACCTATATATTTACTACTAAGATATACATTATTTGAGGGTGAGAAGAAATAATCAACCACCACTTTGTACAGGAACAGATAAATCTCACCCTCTTGTCAAAGATTTGCAACATCCAAGACTCGGCAAGCCTCGTCGTGGACTGCAAATCTTTAACACTCGGATGAGATTTCTCTGTCTCTGTAGAAAGTGGTGATAGATTCTATTCATCTCATCCAAAGGACAAAAAAAAAGCCAGTTGACTCCTCCGATTGGATTCAAACTCATGTTTTGAAGACAAAACCATGGAGTCATAGTGGCTCTTGACCGTCGTTATTGATGCCAGAAGAAATAGTACAGAATGACATCATTACTGAGGGGAATTATATCAGGTTTCTATGTAGCGTGATTCAGTTTTACAACATGGAGGTATAGTTTACAACTTTGTCATAATCTTTATGATAAAACTGATACCTGTAACATGTGCAGGATCATGTGAAAATGTGACATGAACTGCTGGGTGCTACATGCACACTGCCAACACTGACATTGGTGCAGTAGCAATATTATATATCTGGTACGAGAGAATTTGATATTTCTGGCCATCTGTCACCATCCAACACCCTATCTTAGGAGAACCCTTGTGAAAGAATGCTTGTCTTAAGAGACCAATGTCATGGAATAATACTGTCTTGAGAGATCACTGTCATGAATGACTACCTGTCTTGAGAAATCACTGTCTTGAATGAATACCTGTCTCTAGAGATCACTGTCTTTAATGACTACTTGTCTCTAGAGACCACTGTCTTGAATAACTACCTGTCTCTAGAGATCACTGTCTTGAATAACAACCTGTCTTGAGAGATCACTGTCTTGAATGAATACCTGTCTTTAGAGATCACTGTCTTGAATGACTACCTGTCTTACCAGTGGTGATACCACCACACTAATTACTTTATATGTAACCACCTTAATATCTTCATTACTCTCACTCTTATTTTCCCTACCCCAGATCTGTTTTACCTTCCCACCACCCTATTTTATTTACATTTTTTGCAGTTATTGATCAAATTAGAATGTACCCCCATGCTAGCCAAAATCTCTGAGAAGACCACTTGAACACTGTTGTGATAGACTACCTATCTGGAGAGACTGTTCATAGAGAAAATTTACCAAATAATTCTGGAATTAAAACCTTGTCTTGTAAGACCACCTGTTTTGAAAAACAAAAGTCCACATCACCATGACTACAGTGGTGGTCTCTCAAGACAGGTTCTACTTGATGTCAAAAGACAAATGATACGTGACATTTTCACGTGTAAACTTTCTTGGTGTTACCAAACGGAAGTTCAAAATATACCAAGAAGGAAATGCTTCAACCTAATGGAACATTTATGTACATAACATACATTTATAATGACCTCTGCTAGGCTAGGATCATGTTACAGCTACGCACATGCTGTGTACAGACTTTCTATATAAATGTATAAGTACACGCCAATATAGCCAATGATGTGATTAGGTAGTAGGAGTTTTGAAGTTTTACGCAATTTGTCAAGATGAACATTAAGGAGCTAAGTGGATTATATTTACTTCTATAATTACAAACCAGGAATCGTCTAGCGTACCTGTTATACACAATGACCACAAGGTTACTACACATAGATGCCCCAGATCCTACAAGTAGTCAGGGACATGTCATTTGTATGTAAACATCTATAACATTAACAGGATAATCGACCTCAGTAGCTAGGGGTAGATGCACATGTTTATGGGATTTTTAAGTGTTCGCTGACAACATGGAATATTTTGATTCTTTGTACATGAGATTATCATCACGAGGATACTTACAACAGACTGTACCTGTGCAAACACCCACGGTACATGAACAATTTTTATCCTGTAACTATGGAGCCGATTTTTATGGTAGGTGCTATTCCATGTAACTAGAACTTTTTTTGTCTTGTTGCAAGGTATTTGAATATTTTATTTCAGTCTCTAGTGAAAGACCCTTAAATTAACCTTTTTTAAAAAAAAAAAATAGAGGATTTAACCTTAGCTTTGGTTGTTAAATGTTGTATTAATGGGATAAAATGAATTTAAACTAAAAGGTACTATGTTTAGATTGCCATATATAAATGCCTCTTTGGAATTTATCTTTATTTTTATTTTTTACTGAAGTCTGATGAAAAGATTTTAAATTCAAATTTGATACATTTCATGTCAATTGATTTAATTAATTGGCTATTATTTTTACCATAACTGCATATTAGTCAGAACTTTCAACATACAAATTACTTTTATATGTTCAAATTAAAACAAGTGATTGAATTTAGCTAAAAAGGTATTGATTTTAGATATTTTAGAACTACATATATATATATATACACATGTACTAGCTGGCTTAAAGCAAAATTACTGTAAATGTATACTAGATTTGAAAATCATTTGAAGATAAAATTAAAAGAATGATTGATGTAAATCTCTCAGGGGGTTACTTGGCATCCTAATTCTAGGGGTCCCTTGAACTCCATACACTTTTCTTTGAGGGTCCAATCGATAAATTTAAGGGTCCACAAAATATAATATATTTAAAATGTAATGTATGAATAAAACAAATGAGTATATACTTATCTATACAAGGTATGAAATAATGAAATACATGAACTATTTGTTGTCTTTAAGTTCAACTTTGTTAGCATAAATCATATTAAGATGGAGATGAGAGTGGAATAGGAAAAAGCTTTTTTTTCATATTATGCGTCCAAATGGATGCACACTGAAAAACTTTGGGGGTACAAACAACTTTTTTAGGGTCATATACTCGCATTTTGCGAGTCCGGTAAATCCCTGAATCTCTTAACATCATTTTTTTTAAACTAAAAAATGCCATATTTACCACTGACACAAGTATATTTACATGTACATGTATGACACATTAGTGCGTCATTATCATGCCGAAACATAAATTGCATTCAACTTCGACAAAATCGCTAACCATGATATGCTTAAATTTCTTTTATATTGGTAAAAATGACAAGACTTGTCAGTTGAAAATTTGTTATAAATACCAATTATTGTACTTTTTCTTCGGGGGAGCATATAGTCACCCCTTTGACTGTGAAACCCAAGGTCAAAGGTCAAGGTCATTCAAATTTTAAGTTTGCCTCAGGGAGCATACATTAGTTTACTGATTTTGCCCATATCTCCTTCCAGTATTGAGTGACCTGGATCATAATTCACACAATGTTACTCATGAAAAACAGGTGTTCACTGACCTTGACCCAAGGTCAAAGGTCAAGGTCATTCTCAAAATTTTATATTTGCCTCAGGGAGCATACATCAGTTCACTGATTGCCTTGTTTGTTTCAGGTTTTTATATTATGTGTTCATATTTTGATTGGTCTGGCGTACAGTTGCAATGAAAAATTTATCAGTCCATGGCTTCATGGTAAAATTTACTAGTCACAGATTACTGGATAATCCGTAATGTTGATTCTGGGCACTGCTGTTTACTTTTGATACGTCAGTAGTTTGAACTCAGCTAATCAGTTAGTGTCCTCGCAAAAAAAATTAGGACAGCATTATGCAAAAACATAACAAACAAACAACACTTGAATAAACCTGCCCTAGGAGTGTTTCTAGTAGTACGTTAAGCATGTACTTGTACATCTATATTGTTACATCCTAGAGGTCCATGTAGATTGCATAATTTTTGTTTTGTTTTATGTCCTCCTTTACTAAGTGAACCCATACCAAGATTGTTAAGTAGGTTTTTTTATGTTGTAATATCTTTTATAATCATAAGGGATATCTTGGATACTTATTGCCATGTCTATATTTGATGTTACTAGGGAAATCTGACAGTTGTTCATTGGTTGGTTGTATTTTTGTTTAACGGTCCTCTCAAAAAATGTTCACTCTCAAAAAATGTTCACTCGTATGGAGATGTCGCTGTGTAACATCATTACATGGGAAGGGCTGTAAACATACCGGTAGTCTATACTCAACAATTATGGCTGTAGAGCAGTGGGGGATTCTGTAACATGCCCTCACCCTTTTTATGACACACCTTGGTTTTAACTGACTATCTGAAGGACAGGATAATTCATCAGAGTTTACAACATGAACTCAAACTCATGACCTCATAATCATAAGGTGACACGCTAGCAATGGAACCATGACGGCCCTTAAAATATGACAGTAAATAAGATTACCATATAAAAAACTAACAAACAAAAAAGAGTTGGGAAAATTATACGGTACAAATATTCAAATTTATTACACATCATTTCAAAAAAAGCCATATTACTTATTGATATACTACAAGTGAGTGGGACCTCCATAGGCAGGTGGTTAGCATGTTTGACTTTGAATCGAAGTATCCAGGCTTCGAATCTGTCCTGCGCCACTCCGCGGTTGGCCGTCCCTGTCTTTCGGATTAGACAGTAAAAACCAAGGTCCCGTGTCACCTCCCTGCTCTACGGCCATAAGTGCCAAGCATAGGCAAAATTTGTCGTCCTTCACCGGCACACAGTGACGTCTCCATATCAGTGAAATATTCTTGAGTGGGACGTTAAACAACAATACAAAAAAAACTACAGGTGAGAAATCATAAACATAAAATACAAGATTATTGGTAGTCCTTTTGCAACTGTACTTGTTACCTAAGTACTTTTAACGCACACTCCTCCCCTATATGTACATTGTATATCATATTACATGTAAATGTACCCTAAGTAGGTAAAAATAAACATATGAATTAAGTGGTATGGTGTGTCAATCATCTTGTATTCCCCTTACCTTCCTTACAGACAGTTATATAAGCATGTACAATCCCAGATTGAAGGGTGTGCCAGGACCTTGATGCAAATGACATGTCTGTCTGTGTCTGTGTCTGTCTGTCTGTCTGTCTGTGATGTTATAATTCTTCTTTTTATTATCCCTGCGCTTTTTCTTACTATTTTGGGAAGATGTCCCATGGCACTGGAATTGGGAATCGGTGGTATTTTGACAAAGAATTAGGATCATTTCCATGTTAATATGAATTCTGTACCACTTGTATATATATCAAACTAAATCCCTATCAACCATTTATTATGTTTGTTTAAAAGGAAAACTACAATACCAATCTAACTGCAATCTAAATTTTTGCTGTTTGGAAACACAATGCTTAAATCTTATTTCCATTTTGATGATTTGGAATTTAGGCTAAACGTTTGGAAAAAAGATATGATTTGCTATTTGGAACATATTCCAAAGTCAGCTATAAATTTGGTAGGAATGAAGACTTGTATCCAGATATGATTATGAGATTGATCATATCCGTTGTTGATTTATTGAATTTTGAATGCCCCTTGGTATCTTCTACTTCCCGCTTGTACATGTTGTAAAGATTATTCAGGAAGTGCCATATGTCAAAATTAGGCCGGATAACTGTGTGAAGTTCAGTAGAATCTGAATGAAGACAAAACATATTTACTTGTACATGTATTAACAATGCGGCCAATCTAAAAAATACACAGGTTGTAGCTAAGACAGGTCTTACTTTATTAATTTGCTGCTTAACACTTCTGTGACATAGGCTTGAATTACATTTCTTTAGAAGTTACCATCTCTGGTACTTGTACTTATCAACACACAAGATACAAATGTATATTATTATTTCCTGAACTCTTGTTCTCTGGGCACAATCATAGACCTGGTTTTACCTGAATTCATATTAACCATTATAAGACATAACAAAGGAACACTCTAAGATATTTATACCTTTGGTCAATAAATATGCTGAATTTGATAATTCTCAAAACGGTTTTAAAAAGTTATTTGACTTTGAAGATTCTAACCAGTCATCAATGTGTAGCATTTAGAGATTGGTGGTGGGGAAAGGATGGCTGTGTAGTGCTTTCATATATAAATATATTTTTTTAAATGCAACTTTTATACAAAGTATTATAATTTAGTGTAAAATGTTTAATTCAAAACCAGGTGTTTTCCAGAAATCACAAAAGTTCTATTGATTGTTTTGCTTAAAATTTATATGCAATATGCAGCTGTGCATGTTTGCTGTTGAGAAAGAAAACTCTTATTTTACATGTACTTTTGAACATATTCATAGGTTTCTTATAATCAAAGAAGTTTTGTAATAAATATAATGCTTTTCTGATAACACGAGCTAAAAAAGTCCAATATTTAGGGTGGAACAGCATTAGATCTGATGATTACATGATTTTGTCAGTCAAAAAAACTAGTGTGCTGAAGATATGCTGTGTGTATAGATAAGGAATATTGTGATGATGGCGTAATTTATGTACTGACTGGGAGGTAGTGTCATACAGCCACTGATAAAGATATAACCTACAGATGCTTGTACTAGGTAGAATATGAGCAGTACATGTATATCCAACTCTGGTGTATACTCTGATACACGTACTGGGGTCTGTATTTACATACAAACATGTGTATTCTCTTATTTATAAGACTTATAAAAAAAAAAATATGAACAAACAAACCTTGATGATACCAATGGGAAATTAAAAAATCGACAAACGGACAAAACCATGGCCAAATAAGAACGAGACAATTTTACAAACAGCAATCCACACGACAATATAAATAATTTAAAAAAGAGTAAATCAAACCCCACTAAAAACTAAGGGTGAGTTAACATACTACTGCTGTGGTTTGAGAGCCGTCCAACATCTGTAGTAGCATGCTCGCCTTCAGATCAATAGGTCCTTGGTTCAAGTCTACTCAGTGGGGTAGGCTGTAGGCTTTTCCTGTCTTTCGGATGAGACATTAAAAAAAAGGGGTCACGATTCTTATTAGATGTTAGCATGTAAAAGAACCCCACAGTTCTATGGCTGTTAATGCTTAGCATTGTACATACAGACTTTTTAGCCCTTCACTGGCATTAGATGACACCTTCTTTTAATTGAAAGATTCTCTAATGGCATATTATACAACAACAACTAATGTACAGTTTATATTATAATTATACAGTCTAACCTGTTTTAAGAGACCATGCAAGGGAAGGAGCAAAAAGAGTCACATATGACAGGTGGTCTCTTAATTCAGGTGATTTACATGTATATAAGGAAAAGGCCATTTTGGGAACCATATGTTAAGGTCACATAACCTAAGTATTCCTCTAATTCAGTGGGCTGCTAATGCAAATTAGATTGTACGCTATCAAACTCTACTCTTATTTTGTGGTTTGTATAATTTTAGATATATGTACTGGTTCAAACTCTGTAATAATCTGTGGTTTTGGTATAATGTGTACTACAATTATATCAAACTGTGTATCAGTCAGATGATGATGTCATAGGCAGGATTTCATTTCTGGTTACCTACAGATACATGTACACACAAGTAACTCAGTCTAGGATGTAGTTTGACTTAAGTCATGTCAGGATCCTAGTGTTTAAGCGTCTGTCAGATAAATATTTATAGTGACTTTACTTATAAAAATGAGATAATTTTGATTTCATGATATAGTTTACGAGTGACAAATGAGAAAATATCTCATGATGAAATCCAGATGCACATAGATGTCAACATATTTTGATGTAACATACATGTATTTCTTAAAATATATATTTAGATGGTTGTGGTAAAGTAAGATTATGCTAACTAAGGTAGTGTCTGGTATTTCAAAGACTGTTAAGTTGGAACCTGTCTCTCGAGACAGCCACTTACTATCAATGTTGTGGTCACTTCATACAGGTTCTTATGTATCTATGAATATAAATAGAACCTGTCAGCCTTGTAATTCTACATTAGATCATTATGTTTTATATGCCCCAGTGACAAATAGCTGAGGGACATATTAATTTTGATATCCCCATCTATCGGGCATCTGTTCATCTCATCTGTCTGTCTTGATGTGTGCATATGTGAGCACAGAAATTTGGTTTGTCTGCATTTCTCCTCTCACAGTTTTTGAGCTACAACTTTCATATTTTTTAGGATGTTTATACATATGACGGACATTTTCATGTCTATAGAATTTTTTTTTTTTTTTCAAATATTGTGATTATGATAGTATTTTGAATATAAGTATTGCATTGTATTGTTATTTAACGTGCTACTCAAGAATCTGTCACTTATATGGAGACATCACTGTGTGCCGGTGAAGGGCGACAAAATTTGCCTATGCTTGGCACTGCTTGCCATAGAGCAGGGAGGGTTCTTTAGCAAGCCAACACCTACTGTGACACGGGACCTCAGTTTTTACTGTCTCATCCAAAAGACGGGGATGGCCAACCATGGAGTGACGCTGCGGGAATCGATCCCCGGACCCTTTAAAGTCGAACACGCTAACCACTCGCCCATGGAGGCCCTTGAATAAGTCGTCATCATACCAGCTGCATATTTTCAAAATAGGAAACATGTCTACAGACTGAAGCATCATCTGGTCTTATTTTATAATGATTATATTTTTCTTTCCAGGGACACCTGATAGTGGTAAGGGAGGGAACCGCAAACGTAAAGGAGGGTCAGGCAGAGAGTAAGTAATACCTCTTAACATTGCTTGCTTACCATGTACACTGGAACCTTGCTATCAAGACCACCCAAGTGACTGGCTAAAAATGATCTGATTAGTTAGATGTTCTCCTAAGTTCAGAGGAACCTTGCTATCAAGACCACCTAAGTGACTGGCTAAGATTGATCAAATTAGTGAGGTGGTCTCCTAAGTACAGTGGAACCTGGCTATTAAGACCACCTAAGTGACTAGCTAAGTTTGGTCTGATTACTGAGGTGGTCTCCTAAGTACAGTGGAACCTGGCTATTAAGACCACCTAAGTGACTAGCTAAGTTTGGTCTGATTACTGAGGTGGTCTCCTAAGTACAGTGGAACCTTGCTATCAAGATCACCCAAGTGACTAACTAAGATTGGTCTGATTAGTGAGGTGGTCTCCTTAGTACAGTGGAACCTTGCTATCAAGACCACCTAAGTGACTGACTAAGTTTGGTCTGATTAGTGAGGTGGTCTCCTACATGTAAGTGAGGATGGAATAGCCTATGATAATGATAAACAGACTGAATTTTGTTGGTCTTCATTGCCAGGTAATACTAAGTTAGGCGGTCTTTAGGCAAGGTTTCACTGTACTGTTATTGGGCTGGTTACTGTTTAGTCAGATGTACTTTTTTTTACCTCCGCTAAAGTTTTAGTATGTATATTTCAAATACTGAGACAAAGTCTATATATTACTGTACTAGTTCCATCACAGCATCAGATGATAATTATCTGTGTATGTAATAAAACTTGTATTTAACAATGCCCTTAGGGACACAACTGGCCTTTTCAGGTAGGTGGTCTTTATGTAGATGTTGATTTGTAAACAAATGGCACTGTTGGAGACATCTGAAAGTTGTCTTTTTATACAGGTGGCAGGGATTTTTTTTCCTGTCGATTTGGGTCCGTTATACGGACCTGTTCCTAACTCCAAATAGTATCTTTTTTTCCAAAAAGTGATCCAAAATTCCCAATTTGCTACACTTGAAAAAATTGAAAATATAATTTCTCACAAAAAACTTAGCAATTAAGAAATTGATTGTGTAATTGATCAATTTTAAGCCATGAAATCATTAGAAAGTACATGTATGTGTTTAATTTATGTTCTTTTAAATTTTCCCAAAATTGTACCAAAATCGCTCTAATTTTCCCAATTGGAAGGGACCTGGCCCTATTCCCAAAGAAGTGGAAAAAAAACTCTGGGTGGTCACTAAAGCGAGTTTTACTTTACATATATAAGTGTTATTCCAATGATAGTAACAGTTGATTAAATTGTTGTAGACTAGAACCAGTCATCATTCATTTGACCTTAC
>JACSZP010007105.1:0-33071 GCA_016161895.1 Pinna nobilis | reverse complement strand
GCGATGCAAAAAATATTGACTAAGGCATTAATCCTCTCACCTCTGGTTAGGCAGCTTCCATGTTTACCATTCGTGACATTTTCCCCGGTTTTCTTGTAAAGGTCAGAAAACCTAGGAGAATTTGTAGACTGAAATTGTACTACTTAAAACTGACACCATAATTTGATAGAGGTATTGTCGAACTTGGCGTGAAACAATGCAAAAAAAATATATAATAATAAAAATGAATAAGAAATTGGTTCTTACCTAGAAGTATTTATAGACTGAAATTTTACTACTTAAAACTGACACCATAATTTGATAGATTTATTGTCGAACTCGGCGTGAAACAATGCAAAAACAAATAAATAAATAAATAAATAAATAAATAAATAAATAAAAATGAATAAAACAAAAAAGACCTCTGGACTCTAGACTCGTCCGACTGATAATTTGAGCGATATTTTAGTTTTGCATCAAATGACAAGATGACAGAAGCAATATTACCATTTGCCATGAAACAATATACAGATCTAGTTGATACGGGACAAACACAAATTATTACTAGCAATGTGTAAAGGCGAATTGAATAAGCAACTCCACATTTAATTCAGTAAAACATTGTATTTATAAGTAAGGTCATCATACTGTGCCCGTGAGGTTAGCGTAATCTTGACAGATATCGTCAATTCTGATATCTTTGTGACAATTCCTTATTATGAACCAGTTCAAATACAAGTTCCTGACCTGCGCATATAAAATCTTGTGTTTACCTTCAATTATCGGCAGGTGGCCTTGACTGGTCACGAGAACCGCGAGATTGACGCCACTTACATCCGACCAACTGTAACGTGAGAAATAACAGATACCCAAGAATTATCTATTTTTAACTTGACATGTTTTATGACCTTCTCTCCATTGCAAAGAAAACAGTTTAAAGAGAAATTGATATCTCTGATAATTCTGTTCTTGATTGTAAAAATTGCATCGCAATGACAACCATAATTGATTTTTAGAAATGCTTTTCCTTTTGTAAATGAAGAAGTTCTGTGTTAAAGACCACCACAACATTCGATCAGGTAATATTTCCTGCTTAATATTTCAAGAAAGGAAACGAAAAAAATGTTCCGAATGGAAAAGAAATACATCTCTTGATTTATGTGTCTCATTAAACGGGGATTCTTGATAATTGTAGGAAAAAATCTAATACATTTAGTATATCATTGATCATATAGGGACCCCTCTGTAATCTGTATCAGCTAAATACCAAAGGTTACTGTTTCTATATCCAGCTGTTGTTTTGAACAAAAGTAATTTTTCCTGTACTTAATTTTCGTTAACTTCGCATGTTATGCTGTCAAGGGTAGGAAGATTTCATGCAATTTAATTGGTGGAAATCCGTCAACGTCCAGTTCCCGCCACAAATGAACGGAGACTTTGACAAAACCCGTTTTTTATTGATGACTTAGGATCACTCGGTTTGAGGAGCAGCTGTTTGTGTCTCCGAATTATTGAAACAAATTGGGTTTATGAAAATTGAAATTCTTAAATTAAAATAAATACTCCATGGTTTCTCTTCTGCATGTCAACAGTATTAATCTTGGCTCAATTTGTTGAAAATACGAATGTTATTTCCTTTCTGTTTCAAATGCGTTTCACAGACATGATAAATAATAAGATGTTTTGTAGTACTTATATAATTGACCTAGTTTGCAGAAAAAAGTGAAAATGCTGACAATAACTATTTACCTTCGACACGTGAAAGTTATTTCTATTTTGTTGAAAGTATTATGGACAAATAGTGTGCGGAAAGATAAATTTGCATCTTCAAAAGAGCTATAGATGTATGCAGATACTAGATATTTGCGTATTCCAAAGAATATTTCGTACTATGATAATGGATTTACGGTAGATATGACCAGTCAACACAGGAAGGGGTCTCACACCTCCATGTAACCTGATTTCACCTCTGATTTTCAAGAGATTCATGTTTTTCCTGAATTCACTGGATTTTTACATTACCTCGTGGACGCCAGTTCAATAGGAATCTGCACATTGAAGAAACAAACTAGGATATACATTTGTTAGAAATTTTAATACATGTAATAACAAAATTGTATTTATTTAGGAAATCATAAATGAAATTAATTTACTTTATTAGTTAATTTAAGATGTTTTAACTACATGTACCAAAATGCATAACGAGCTCGTTGGCCTCCTCAAAAATTAGAAAAATTATTATTGTTTATTTTTGCATGATGTTGTTAATCTTGGATCAAATTAAAGTCATAGACATTCTGAGAATGTATTTGTGTAATTAATATCACACAATTGATTAGATTTACCGGATAAATAATTTGTTCAATTTATCAATTAATCGATAAACAAGTTCATTTATATTTGTTTCCCCACATAATGATTAAGTTCAAGAATGTATATTGCCGTAGCATTTGAGGGCGGACAGTAAATTGAGATGAATTAACTGTCCGCCCACCATAGCTAACATTTGCCTGCATTTGTCCTTTTCGCTAATTCATTCTACATTTTGAGAAACTTATCTTCAATTCAAAAAAAAGGTTTTCTTACATGGTCAGTATGTTCACATATCTGATGGTATGCACTTATTTCTCAAGACATCTGGTTTCAAAAACATGTATATAGAAACGGGAACATTACTTCAGCACCATCGCATTTATAGAGGCAACCTCGATTTGTGATTGTAAACTTTCAAATTGAATATCAATTTTAATTAAATTAGGTTTCATCCAAGGGACTCACTGAGAAGACTGAGGTTTTCGTTATTATCTAGTGGTCTTAATTTTTAATTCCACTTTATTTGAATACAATGTATTTAGAATATGTAAACCTTAAAAATCACCCTTAAACCGAACATGGCATAAATCCCACAACATGCATAGAATCGTAAATGGTTTAGATTCAAAATTTTCATATCATGTGGAAATATGTCATTTACGTCACAGCAACATAAGGAAATGACAATCTCTTGGACAAGAAAATCCTGCTACATAGAAATCCGATCCATCAAATAACGTCTTGAGATAAAGTCTCGATGCTGGAGAGCACGGAATCTGTTAGATATTCTCTATATGTGAGTGTTCTAATGCGCAAAGACAACAAACATGAGTGGAAATGCTGAGGTTTTAGTAGTAAGCCTTGTCAACAGACTTTCTTCACGGTCAGATCTTGTGTCCCAATAATCGGGTCAATTGTACTGTGTACAAAATGTGTCATTGTACTGAATTAGTCTTGAGCAATACAACGTTCGACTCAGGACTGGAAAGTCAAGAGTTTGAGTCAAAACCGCTATACGACTACTTTAATGTGTCCTTTTTGAAAGATACAATCAGAACTGATGACCGGTATAATTGCAGATGTGTGTGCTCGTTAATGGTACCTCGACGCTCAATCATCTATTGTGCCAAGTACCATGGTCATGTTGAAGTCTTCATTGGTTTGATTCGTTTTCATGTAAACGAAATATTGTCAGATTTGACACTTTACAACAACAAAACAATCAAACAAAAGTGGACAAATATTGTTAGCTCTTCATATCTCTTCATTCTCTCTAATTGTTGAAATAACAGCCCTTACCCAGAAGAAAATCATTGAACCAGTCGTTTAATTTACTGGTATCATTAATGAACAAAGTGGCGTGCAACCAATAAAGGTGCAAATGATTTGAAAACAATCTCCCTATTTGATTCACTATTACTGAAAAAAATCCTTATTTGATTAAATGTCTCTTTTATTACTCAAGCTATGTTTTAGAATTGGAATGCACTGCTGCAAGAATCAAGTGATATCCGTATCGCAAAATTAGATGGAGTGGCAATAGCACATAGAATGATAAATTCAGAGGAGCAAGAGAAATGAAGATACAGATTACATGCTGAATTATTTTGTTCGCTTCTCTCCAGAATAAATGAATCGAAGGAGGACAAAATCACTTTCACTATCAAAACATCTATACTTAAACTTTTGACCCCATCATATCGCAGTTATTCAGACATTTATATTTTATTAAGTATTGAGATAAGGAATGTTTACCCCTTTTGTCGCGGTTCAATGAATGAGAGGGAGAGATGAATATTTCAATCACTCTGTAGTAAGAAGAAATTAAATGAATGAATTCTTCACCTTATTTAGCCATTTCATACTACATGCTACTGCAAATGCATTTCTTATCGGTTCTAGAAATGGAAAGAAATTGAAATTTCTGTTTTTTTTGTAAGTGTGTGTAATGCCAAAATATCAAAACGAAGAAACGCCCGAAGAAATTCAGAACGCCAACTGCTACAAAATACTTCAAAACTTCAAATAGGGAACAATGGCATGAAAAACAATTACTGATCCTAAACGGGGTGGGTCTAGATGTTCCGGAGAAGCTAGTGTCTGTATACATAAAACCTAAAATTGCAATTATTGAAACTAACATTGTGAATGCTGTAGATTTCTTCTTTATGCGTACACTCATTTCTTTTGTGCAAGTTCAAAAAGCCGTTTACACGGAATTATATATCACTTGTACTTTTAGCTTTAAATATCTGATTTTTGCAAAGAACTCATTTTTTTTATTTCCATTTCTTTTTCATTTGCGCTTATATTTCATTTTGAATTTCAAGGAACCTAATGACTTACTTTAAATTAATGGAATTTCAGTATTTTAAGTATTGATAAGAAATTCGACTTATGTTAACGTTTTTTTTTGTTTATGTACTTAATTTCCCTGATCTGCACTTTTGCCTTTACTGTTTTAACGGTTTTTTACAACATTTAGAAAACGAAGACTAGGTTAAGAGACGCAAATGGAAAAAATGGAGAAAAAAAATATTTGCCAAACGGATATTTAAGCATTTAAAGTGCAAATGATACGCGTCTCTGGATGTCTACTTCAAACATTTTCGAACAAAACCTAACTTTCTTAACCATATTTCCTTCAGGTGTTGAATATACATCTTCATATTTGGATGTATTTTTTTCTACCAAAATAAAAGAAACCATAAACATGTATTTTAATACTTTTAAAAGTTCGGGTGATATGATTGATAATTCTTTGCATAAATTGTATAACATTGTAATATAAAACTTTTGATTATTTCAATTGAGTAGATCGCTAACATCGATTGAAAAAAAAGAACTTAACTACATGTATTTTTAAAAAGGAAAGGCGTAGTTCAGTCGTCTCAGCGGACGTTGCTAGAGTTTACTGTCATTTCACGCTAGTCACAGTTGAAGACGTCACTCTAATGATCCCCTGATACTCAATGGTCGTAAGTGTCGAGCATAGGCATTTCCGCTGATGTTCGACACTCAGCCTACGAACATTGGCCGATCTTTTTCGTGCGTACATGTCTCATTAGGAGGACAAAAATAGTCAGTCGCATTCCCGGAGGTTCGAATCCAAACCTTGCGGTCTGAAAATCAGGGGGTAATTCCATTTAATGGTTCGAACCGGTTCAACCTATAGAATCACAAAGGGAACGCTCGGTTCATCGCGTTCCAAGTGGTCGAACGTCATGAAATCAGGGCTTGAACATGCTAGATCCAATATGGCTGCCGAGTATAAGAGCAAGGGTACATCTCAAAATAAATTGAAGTTGTTTTAATGATAAATTTATATGTTGTAATATGAATATCGTTAGAAATGCAATAAAAAATGTTGGAAAAAGTTCAGATAAATGGAAAATTTTATGAGCACACTTCTTCCGTTTCGGGAAAAATACCTCGAGCGATCGATAAAGTGCGTGGTTGTATACAATTTGACCTTACTAAATGGATTGCAGCACTTTACCCCGGAGCCACATAGGTTCTCGCTCGATTTGGATACAGATCCTTTTAATTCATCAATGACATTTGTATTTTTGGACAAATTGTCGTATTATTATTGTTTATGTTGTCTTTGGGTAAAAGAAATAAACCAAATATCAACTACGAGCCCCATACATATGAGGTAGGTTCAGTGGTAGATACTGCTTAACAAGTAGGAGAGACTAACAACAACAACAAAATATAACAATGAAATATTTATGACCCTGAAATAATTTACATCTCTAAAATAACTGTGAGCTTTGATCAATAAATCCATTAGACGATGCATTAACATATCAAATGTTAAACCACCTACACAATGCATGTAAACTCCGTCTAGAGGCTTTAAAGCGTCTGGTAACTCGGAAACTGCGGAAAGTTCCAGGTTCGAATTCGATGAGTAGCGTCAACTATTAGGGTCAGGGTTTGATAGAGAATTGCTGCTGAGAAAGAAGCTGCTTAAACTTAAGAAAGGGTTCATTTAGGTGAGATTGAAGCCATCACTTTGAAAGTTTTACGGTCGCCAGCATAGCCTGAATGACCGGTAAGGAATATCGGTGTATAGTGATGAGGAATATGTTCCCCTTGTCGAAACCTAGTTCCGTGCTTCTTTTATCGATAATGAAAATTACCGGATAAGTCTTATGCCAGAATTCGAAATATAGGTGACGCAACAGGTCCCGCGCGTGGAGTAGAAGTTGCTTGCCCTGCCGGGGTATCTGAACTCACCTCCGGCTTTTAGTGGATTTCGTGTTACTCTATTTTCAATTTTGAACAGTCTTGTTATTTGCATTACTGTTCGTAGTGTTGGTTCTATTCGTTTTGACCATGGTGTTATCTGTTTTACGATTTTATGATTTTTAATGTCCCCTTGATATCTGCGTATTTCTTTTTTCCGGTAAAATAGATAGCGATGACTACTTTAATGTGAGCTTGGTGTTCAGAAAAATGTTGTGGGTCGGCCGGGGTAGAACTTTAGCATTAGGTATCGTCATGATAACGACCATTGTCTGTCTAATGAACGTCAGCCGACCACAGGCCAAAGTTTGAAGCAAATCATTACCGCAAAGAATGTTGCATCTTTAGTGATATCTTAGAAATGCAAATATATAGACTTTAATGTTTAATAGACTGCATCAATTTTAGGCGGCATTTGGTCTCCTCGACGAAGTCTAGAAGTTCGGTTCGGAAGGCCATTGTTTGATCCTTATGCCATGCCGTCACAGTTACAGTAGATATTGGTTAGATAAAAAAATACCCCATTGGCCCAAAGTGCCTTCAAAGACCAAAATTTGAAACCCCTTACCGGCATTCGTTTGCTTCTTCATGTGGACGTGCGCATCAACACAACAAAATCGTTGTGGTAGAGAAAGCCTAACCAAATACAATATGCCATTTTATTTACTCTGTTCAAGAAAACATGGTATAATCGGCATGTACAACTAAGTTGGTTACTGTATAGATCTTTCAAAAATTGTTCACAGTATACAAAGTACTGCAATGTGGATGAAAAACTCAACAATGCTAGAACTTGGTGATTGTCCTTCAAAACACTGGTGTTGACGAGGACAATTCTACCTGGTGTAATTTAGCTGATACAACTTATATGTGTCATAAATTTCTAATATTTCATTTTCATACAGAAAATATTTGTCCTTTTGTAGAGGAAAAAAATAACAGGATATTCATGTTTGCATTAAGATATATTCACCACACACACTAAACATCATGCTGTTATCAAAAAAAGATATCAGCCTTTTTTGATTTTTTGTTTGCAGCAATAACAATTATAGCACGTTACGGAATAAGAATGGGTCGTGGCTTGGTTAGTAGATTACTTGCCTTTCTTCTGGTAGGCTTAGGGTTCGACGTTAAGCCATGGCACAATGAATTAGGTAGGTCTCGGGACGACACAAAGATCCTTAATTCATAGGGTCAGTGCTTATAGTATTTACCTCTTCAATTACGCTATCAACGGTAAAACAACAACAACATCATTATCATCATCATTAAGCACATAACGGATTGCACTGCAAACTACAATGTAGAAGCTGACATTGGTTGACAGTGCATGGTAAACAGTAAACACATTCAAAATTCATAATTTGTAACAGCAATATAGATTTGAAGTTTATTTGTATTTTCTATTTTTTTGCAACGTTCTACTTCCATTTGAAGGACATTTCTATTTGATGTTATGTTCCATATTTACCTTTCAACATGATACCTACTGTCTCTATATCTTACCTCTTCTTTAATTGTGTCATTCATTTTTATTATTATGCTCCTCTTTTAAAGATTAAAAAGAGAGAAAATTTTAAGTCTGAAGGTTTAATTGCATTATCAATAATTTATCAAGTCATATGTTGTTTTTTTTCATTTAAAAATGCTCAAAATGTTTCAAAGAGAATGATTCATCAAATATTATTTATCATTCACTACTAACTAATATACATGTATATTTATTAACATTAAAAGTTTCCGACATATATCCTTTGTCTCTTTCTTAGTCTCTCTCTGTCTGTCTCTCTATCTCTAAGTACACCCGGTTTTCCACATCTTCATCAAGCGATCACCTTCACTTTGCAAAACCATACATGAACTAAATGGTATACTTATCTGGAGGACTATTTAAATTGAGCTTGGTAATATATCAGCAATGTTGACGTCAATTTCGTCATTTCTAAACAAAAACATTTTTCTAATTGTTTAAGACATCTAACTTTTGTATTGAACCATCAATCGATATTTTCAAGATCCCGTTTTTTTCTGACATATTTTTAAAAGGATATAGTGCAATACTGCTATTATCAAAGTCTCATGGAACAGTCATGACCAATTTGGAGCAACTTTTGAACAAAAAATTCATATTGTGAAACCCGAGAAATAATCACCGGTAAACACGAATTCCTATTCAAATGGACGCCATTGATCACGTGCAAGCTTCCAAAATATGGATATTTAAGACAAACAGGACATGGGAAGGTACATCTTTAAATAAAATTGACAGGAAATATCCTTGAACATCTATTGATAAACATTAAGTTTTTTAATTACTGCTCTTTTTATAGTCGACCAATAGCATCAGCTGAAGCCACAATCCAGTAGTTAACAATGAACACATAAGGCGTCTTTCGTTTCAAATTGAATAAACTGAATATATAAATATTATAAAGAGCGTTCATTATCATAACGATTAGCAGAATATTTTATCAGTGGGCACTCCCATTGTAGTAAAAGTCTTTCATACCCGGTGTGGATGAAACTAAAATTGTACACTTACAAGATAGCGGTTAATATAGTCATAATAATTTATCTTGAACATTTATTCAAATTAGTGAAAAGGTTAAAAGAAAAAAAAGATAAAGCCAACATTATTTCTCATCTTAGAAATTTCACTTACAAATTTTTCTTCAAAATTTATTCAAATTAAATGAAATGGTAAAAAGAAAAAAAAAAGATAAAGCCAACAGCCAATAATGATGCTTTTGTTGTTGATAATGATGATGATGATGATGATGATGATCCTTCTAATAAAAATTATAGGATAAATAAAAAATTCTAAAAGCTATAATAGCTATGGCCTGCCACACAATATGACCGATATAAAGTTGATAGTTGGGTGACACATGAATACAACAACAACAACCTCAAAACAACAACAACAACCACAACACAACAACATTCTACAACTTGATATTGATTTTCATTGTAGAAGAAATTCATAATAAATGTTTGCCTGTAGATATTTATTCTTTACCATATGACTCGAGTAGAAGAGTCAGAGCCAAATGGTATGTTTCTCTAATTACATAGCGACCTTGAATGAGAGAAAACATTCGTATATTTGTTAGATATTAAAGATTTGCGAACATCTAGGCGTGTTTAATTGAAATGTTGAAAAGGATGTATGTCCAGGTATTTCAAACAAATAGTATACCATATTACTCTCTAAACAAGTGAGTTACATCTCGAACCTCCCCCGTTGACGCCATCGTAGGATCGAAATAGAGATGTATTGCAGTATAACATATGTATGGTAAATTATATTCTGGTCACACTATTATTGTTCCTTATAACATATGCTAGAAATTAGTACAGCATGTCGGTTGACGTCATCGGACTTCCCGCCAGAAGTTTGACAGAGATATCTGTAAAGAATAGCTCGCAGAACGATATACACAGCAGTCAAAAACTTTGGATAATATTTGCTGAAATCTGCGGTAGTTTTTGTTGCATACTGGTAATAAAACAATGGGCAAATAATAATTGCGAGACACGCACGAAACAGCATTCGTATAACAATTCTCAAAATAACTTAACATTTGTATTAATATGAGCATTCATATTTTCTGGAAAGACGAATGAAAACTTTGTTCGTGGTGGTGAATAGCTAGTTAAAACAAATGTTTTGATTAAATTTCATATTCTAGGGTAGCATGAATTTATAAAACCACCGATAGTAAATCGACTTTATGTTTATCGTGATAGATCGTATTTGTAATATATTAAGAAAAGCACAAACGTTTTAATTATACCTCTAATACACATCTCTGCTTCTGATTCGTCTAAATAGCATCATGTGATCGAAAACATTATTTATGTCACCCTCGAAAATTTATGTCACCCTCCTGGCCGGCTCATGTTACCCTCTCGTGCGCCTAGCTCTTTGTTTCTTACATTGTGACGTCATAAGCCAAGACAAACATGCGCTGCGCTCTCCGATAGGTAGTGCCGATGTTCAATATCAAATTCGTAGTTTCTGAAGAAGATGGTCTTTATTGATTCAGTATTTCGGTATAATATACAATTTATTGCCCTGGTTGGAGGGAAATATGAAGATTTGTTTACCCGGGACAAGTCATATTTTCCCCGGGCTCCGCCCTCGGGAAATATGACTTGCATTGAGTAAACAAATCTTCATATTTCCATCCAACCAGGGCAATAAATGTATAATATTAGTTTTAAGTGTGTAGGTTTGAACATTTGAATTTGAATGAAATTCCATTTGAGCAACTAGAATGCTCGCCTATCACTCCGGGTGAATACTGTCTCAAAACTCAAGCTACGAATCGTAACATAAAGGAAAAGATACACACATTTTCTAGGGCTTCTTGTTGCACTCTGGAATTCTAAAAGTCGGTCACGATAAAAAGAAGAACATTATTTATTGTAAAATGTTGAGACGTGCAATTGTCACTTTGAAGGATTTAAAGGTTTTTAGTATTTCATGATTTAGTATAGTTATTCTTTGACATTTATTTGATTTTACTACTCTTGAGAGATTTGTGGTTTCAAAAAATCTGGTAAATCTGATTTTTGTGAGATTTTCAAAATCCTTTGGAACAGTCAACACGAAAAGAAGAATATAAATTAGCGACAGTAGCAAGCTTTTGACACGTAAGGATTCGGTTATGAAATTAGCAGTATGTTGCTAGGGATTACATACAAAGAAAAGAAAACCTTATAATTGATCATCAGTCCGCTTAATTATCTCACGGAATTGTTGACTCAACAAAAGAAACGATTTCCCTCGTTTCCTTTTAAACACGCCCTTGTGTATCCTACAAAGTCTAAAAATAGAAATATTATGTCGTAAATTACTACCGAAGCCTTAATGAAATGTCAAATTTGCGTTTAAAAAAAGCAGTCGCTGCGCTGCAAAAAATTACAAGTCAGGAACAAACACGTTTCTGGAGATCATTATTATGTACTTTTATGTGTTCTGACGGATCTTGTCGTCTGCAGCCGATTTTTGTTTGCGAACAGTTATAAGTAGGTGAATCACAGAATTATATACCGTGCTTCGCTGTACAGTCTTCAGACTTCATGTGTGATGGTGGATTCGAGCCTCGGCAGACGCGACTAGCGTACCGTTCTGCGGATTAGAACATTAACTTTTTTTCTTTTCTGCGAATAAGACAATAAATCGAGGCCCCGTTTCAAAGTGGGTGTCAACACAGCCCTTCTTCAACAATGTCCATAGGTACCAAGAGTATGGTCCAAAGCTGGACTTTTAGCCCTTTGGCTTTCTTTTTAACTCAAGGGGTTCTAGAAAGTTTGAATCTATTCAGCGTCAGACTTCAGAACTTATCGCCTAAGTGACCAAATTCTTATATTTATATCATGCAATGAGTCTGAATGTAAAACGGGTGAAATAGAAGATACCAAGAGGCTTTCCAAATAGAATAAGTCAACGACAGACAAAATCGTACCCAAAACAAAAAGGAGACAAAATTAATTGTTGCATGAGGTTTTAGATCATTTTGCGCATGCGTACGATAAATAAAGCGTACTGAGACTCTGTTTGATGACGTCAAAATTCAACTACCGTTCACAACAATGTGAACAAAAATTAAATTACCAGTTTTTAATACGTGTAAAAGTGCTGGATAACGTACATCACACTTTCTGTTCTTCTACAATACGAAGAGGTAAAGTCGAGTTTCCAATTCTGTCAAACTCTGGGATAGTGTTATCTACGATTCTATGTTGACTTGATATGTGCACGACGGTGGGCCTCGATTGTGATGAGGCCATATTGGTAAAGTTATAAAAGGTTACAAAACGAGTCATTATTCAATACATCGCAATACTGTAAGCGTGGAGCCTCCGTGGCCGAGTGGTTTGCGTGTTCGACTTCGAATCGAAGGGTCCAGGGTTCGAATCCGCGCAGCGCCACTCCGCAGTTGGTCGTCCCTGTCTGTCGGATGATAATGTAAAAACAGAGGTCCCGTGTCACAGTAGGTGTTGCCACGTTAAAGAACCTTCCCTGCTCTAAGGCCAGCAGTGCCGAGCATAGGCAAAATTTGTCGCCCTTCACTGGCACATGGTGACGTGAAGTATTATTGAAGGGCGTTAATCAACAATACAACAACAACAACAACAACAACTGTAAGCGCGTTTTATTTATCCCGTCAAGACACTCATGGTTTATAATCTTTTCTCGTAATAAATAAACATGGGGGTACAATGTAACTTTAAGATACAAGGAAAATTAGTAGCCTATACAAGTAACCTTTATTTTGTGGTTCTGAATTCAAGTCAATATTGAACTGAAATTAGGTGATACTTTACGTTTGTTTTGTTTTCTTAAACCGATGTTACTCGGGTTCTGCACCAAAAAAGTGAATTGAGAACTTGTATTCTTCAATATACATATCAGTAGCTAACTTCCTTGACGTCGGGGAAAAACAATTCTCGACAGTTCAGTCCTGGCACTGCATATGAAAAATGGGTATTCCTTGTTATATTTACATTAGTGATTGAATTTGAAAGCAAACTGATGTGAGGACTATTCCATATCTAAAACAACTTTTAAGACAGATTTAGAATAAGTTATAAACAGAACGGACGTCTAACATAACAGATCCAATATATGTCACGAAAACATGTCCATATTTTAAGCTGTCTTACGAAAAAAATCCAGGTGTTCTTAGTTAGATGAAAGAATATCAAATAATATTTAACTTGCAATTTATAATCATGAAGAAGGAGAAGCTGCTGCAGATAGGAACGGAACACATTCTGAAGGGTTTATTTGTGTTATATAGCTCCTTAACTGGGGCATGCGTGTTAAACAATGTTTGACATGTTGAAGATTTTGACCTTTGAAGTGAAGGGCCTCTCAAATGTCAAAATAAATGTAGTCCATTAGTTCTTCTTTTCTTTGTAGGTAATTAGATTGGTTTATAATTTAGACAACTGAAGGCATACGCAAGACTACTTGAAACAAAAGTGAGCGTATAAGATTTAGTCACTTCATGAAATAAAAACATAGGTAAAGGCGATTATGTAATAGGCACATCATTTTATGAAATCTTTGTCGGCCTGATCTCCCATTTCCATTTCTGTAATAGAATGCTCTCTATTTGAAGACGTCACTAGGAAATGCCATTGATTATTCATACAATATGATTACGACAAAGATAGGACTAGTAAAATTTATAAATAACATTTGAAGTCATATGATATTTGCGTCATTCTTTTTGTCGTAAAAACCTCATGGTTTTATCTCCATGACCTATTTGTCTTCAATCACATTCCTAAGACTGTTTCAGATCCACCTAGTTCAGTCTTCTTTTTTGTTTTAACTTTAAGCTTTGCATTGCTATGTCATTGTGTTTTATATACTTATTTTCGCTGAAGGAGTTACTAACCTGTGAATTCAATGATATTTCAAGGACTTGGGTGTTGACACTTAGCACTTGTTTTCGAATCATTAATTTCAGGATTTTAACACTTTAACTTTAATAGTAATAAGAATAATACTGATAAATCTTCATTTTCGCGGAGTATTATTTTCGCGGATCGATAGCTTACCATAAGAATATATAGACAAGACTATCATCGTTATGTAATTTAAGAATCCTATATTGTATTTGCCGATCCGAGCTGCCACTGGGTCGAATGCTGTCTGACATGTTTAATAACGGTTGCTAGACCGTTTTTTACACACTGATTTTGACTACGGATTACTCCGTTTACCTGATCAAGATATAGGGCTCATGGCGAATATGACCGGCCAACAGGGGGCGCTTACTCCTCCTAGGCACCTGATCTCACCTCTGGTGTATTCTGGGGTCCGTGTTGCCCAACTCCCTATTTTGCAAATTTTGTAGGAATTATGAGATCGATCACTGTTCGTTGCCTTTGCCTTTTTTTGGACATACTTATGTCGAGTTAGAATACTAAAGAGATATATTTACCGTAAAGTTAGATTTATTTCATTTCAGAATTTTATTTCCGCGTATTTTCGTCAGAGCACTTACTTAGTAAGTTAATATACTGACCTAACATTCCCAAACAACATACAACATGAACTATTAATATTAGATACACATTCTTGAAAAAATATTGTATCGCGCATAATTGACTAACTACTGTTTCGCTAAAATAAGGTTCCGCGAAAATTTCTGGATTTACATTTTTTCGCGAGAGGAAAGTTCTCGTAATTACGCAAAAATAAGATTCTGTGTAATACTTTCGGATTCACAGCAGCTCTTAATTTGAAAATCATATTGCTAGTAGAGTGTATATTGCATTACATGTATCGTTTTCACAATTCTCCTATTTTCGCTAGTTGTTTGTTTCGGGCTGTTTCATCATTATGCAAATGATGTTAGAGGTCAGTAGGGCGTTATTTTGTGCTTAGCAGGGCCCATTGAATTGTGTCTGTCTGTATTGAAAGAAATTGAAATCCGAAAAATTTAGCATCCACCGTTTTTCTGAATGCAAACCAAATCTTGTCCATTTTTGCAATTACCAAATGAAAATGCCGATGAGAATTTGAGAAAAGGGACTAGAATCATGCATGAAATGTCGTCTTCCATGCGTAAATAAAACAGGAAATAAATTATATGTTACATCACTGAAGAAATTGGTGACGATATAACCCTACTGGCAAAAATTTGTGACGTAATGCACAGAATCCCATTAGAAGTTGGTCACCTATTTTCTCAATAATGTGTTGTTAACAAAAAGTACGATACATCGTGACTATCAATGAGGAAAAATTAATGATTACTAAGGACATCCATGGTTTTAAATGATTTGAAAATGATATCATGTATACGCATATTCTGAATTTTCTCTTACACTGGCGAAAACCGGTAACGCCAGGATGTTCTTACTTTCTCGATAAACTATGACTTTCATTCCCCAGTTAAATTACTTATTACTAGTTTAACCAGGTTATTGTGACCCTCCGCCCCTGTTTATTTGAAAGAAAAAATCCATTTCCCTTAGGTTCGGTATATTCGGGTTCTACTGTAGTTTGTGGTGCGTTTATTCTTGGTATTAAGATCGTAATATTCCTTATGATATAATATTGAGTTACTCAAAATCGAACCTTTCTCAGATGAAAATCCAAACTCTTGAAATAGCACATCTAAGATCTATGCAGGAATATCTCATCAACTTATTATAGCAATGAATACAAACCCTCAATTTCCAGCGTTCAGACGAAGACCTGCCGCTAAATATAACTTTTCAATTAACTAGAATACATTTTATAGAAATTGAATCGTTACACAGGAAATATTGCGAGTCTAAAAATAACCACGTGTGTAACCTGACGACGCATGCGGTATATCAAAGTGATACCTTTATGTAATATGAGGGAACAATAGATAATATTACATTTTCTCTTCCGCAGTATGAAAAAGGTAAAGTAACGAAAAATGGTCGATCTCATGATTCCTATATAGAAGACATATGAAGAGTTTGGCAAACACGGACTCCTTGACAAACCAGATTTGGAATCAGGTGTCTAGGAGGAGTAAGCATCCCCTGTTGACCAGTCACACCCACCGTGAGCCCTATGTCTTGATCTGGTAAACGGAGTAATCGGTAGTCAAAATCGGTATGTCAAGAACGGCCTAAGACCGGTATGAACACGTAAGACAACATTCGCTCCAATGACAGGTCGTATTGGCAAACCAGGCCACTGTGCCGACCGATCGTAGAATGTACGAAAAGCTGACGTTAAACGAGACCTCCGGAACCCGTAACATCAACTTGTTTGTCAGTAGCCTGCCTCGATTGATAAAAAGACAAAACTGAACGAAAAACTGCCTACAGGTTACGATTCTTCCAGATTAAGAAGCCAACAACTTGTTACAAATATAAATCAGGAAAACACAGCTGTAATATGATTTGAAGGCTTTCTCACTGTAGTCTGACCAGAAGAGGAAACAGTAAATAATTCCAGCGAGTTACTTCAGCCATAAAAAAGAGTCGGAGATAAAGATATTGATGACTTCCATTCACTAAATTGTTATATTACAGCAAGTTACATTTGTAACGGATACTATGGAGTCGAATCCTTCTGATATTTCCAATACTTTTATAATGTATGCTAGAGTTTCAACATTACGAATGAATGATGTCTCCTTAAGTTTCAAAGACAAGATCTTACTACAGGCACATGATGTGTTTTACTGGAGAATGAATTACACAATTCCATCAAGAGCTTTGCCTTTACGATATAACCTCTCTCGTATTCTCTCCACGCGGGAGCAATTTATAGATCAAATATAAAGTCACCAAATCTGAGATATTTGTTGAAAGGATATGTTTTACTGCTTATCTATAAACTTTTTTGGTCGATTTTTTGTGGTCTATTTTTGCGCTAGTGAGAACGAGACCATGTTAACACTTAACAGGAGTAAAAAATTCAATACATGGATGTGGATAATATAAAATTACAAGTTGAAATATCTTCAGTTATTATATCTGTGCTAAAATTGTCGTAAGCTTGTTTTGATGAATATTTTCAAGGATGATAACTGTTCGTGTTGTTGTTGTTGTTGATTCTGTCTTGTTATTTCAGGTCATAATGATAATGGTACAGCACCAATATAGGTAATTTGTTTCAATAATTGATTTTGTAATTTTGATATTCAATAAAATAGGTTCAAATCAAATCAATTGATTTTGATTGACAAAATTATCTATAAATATCTGAGACATCATCGGAAGTTTTATAACTGAATAGGTTAGTTCTGGCACAATTGTAAGACCATCAATATTGTTCAGGTAGATCGGCAAACGAAAAATACACTATAAATATATTATGACACTTCTACTTCATATATCACTTGTTTTTCTTCTACTAAATTTTTTACAAGCACTACTGCTGCTACAACTACTTCAACAACAAAAACAACAACATCTATTACTAGCACTTCTATTGCTCCTACCTACTACTGGTAGTACTTCTTTTACTACTGCTACTAGAACTGTAGTAAATAATGAAGATTATAAGATGTATACCTGACGATTTTTATATTGATATTCAAAGAAAGTAAGTTTGATCCAATTTGGCATTCTATAGGATTCAACTTTGTCGGTCTGTGTGCATTTTTTCCGTTTTTTTTTGTTTGTCTTTTTTGGTTTTGTTTTTTTTGTTTATGTTTTGTTTTTGGTTTTTTTTTTTTACAGAAATACAATAAATTAAACCAATGCTTCTCAAGGACGTACAAACATGTTCAGGATATAGCACATGACCCCAAAAAAGAAAGCTGACCTGGTAATTTCTTGAACTAAATTGAGATTTTTCTTGAATCATTTATGGGCTTCTAAATTGGCCGAATTCATTACGGGAGCAAAAGAATTGAATTCTTGCATATTGAATTATTTAGAAGACAAAGAAACTTTAAACATCCAATCGACATACAACGAAGAAAAAGGATTGACATGTAAAATTAATCATTTCACTTCCCCTCTCTCAATTTCTATATTAAATACTATGTAACAAAAACGCGCATGAATTAACCTCCGTGTATATGAGAGAGAGAGAGAGAGAGAGAGAGAGAGAGAGAGAGAGCTGTCTTATAAACCTTATAGCTGTCGAGGTTTCAAGTTGAAGTCCTATAATAGCCAGAGTTGATTTTTTTTGCAAGAACAAAATGAACCCGACGTATTTTTTTTCTAGATAATATTTTACTCGAGTTTTGACTAAAACAATATCCAAATCAACGAAACAGAAAGATTTCAGTGTAGATTTACAAAAATACACTCTCAAAATATTCTGAGAGAAAGTCAATCAAATAATTGAAGGAATATTTCGAATCTTTTTTTACGATAGTTTATTGTGACTGGCAGAACACTTGAAGCTTATCTTTGATGGCATTCTTGCAGTTTCTGTCAAGCAGGGTATTATGTGTTTAAAAATGCCCAGGAACACATGATTAACAATGCATATTTGTTTATTTGTTCCTGATAACTTTGTCGGCAGCCATATGTGTTTATGATCGCACTCTAATTTTATCGACATACACCAGTGTTTATTGTTTTATGATAACGTTGTCCATACTTTCAGCGGCATCGCTGTAAGACTTAATCTACACCTAGAAATGCACGTGAGTTCGGTATTTCTTTTTCAGCATTAGCTAGATATGATATTCTTATCTGACGAACTTGAGGATATTTGGTAAGACTAAGAGCATATTAGGCTTATCTGCTGACGGGGGAATCGCCTCACCTCTAGTTATACGGGTGATAACATGTACTATGTTGCTCTTAGCAGAACGATTGTGAGATATTTGGTTTAGACTGATCAGGCAATGACTGGAGTATCAAGCTGTGGGTTAAGGCAATCCTGAAGAAAGGAACCAGTGCGAGAAGAACGACATAAAATACTGCCGTGTATGTGCTCTTTTCTATGCCATACCGTACTATCTAATAAATATCATTACATATATCAAGTATTCTGACCTACTACTATCATGACCCTTATAAATCCACGATTTTATAAGATAAACCTTAAAACTCAAAACATGCACAAGTTATTTACGGAGTTTGGAGACAAATGTTGTTGTTGTTGTATTGTTTTTTAACGTCCCACTCAAGAATATTTCACTCACATGGAGACGTCATAGTGTGCCGGTGAAGGGCGACAAATTTGACTATGCTCGGCACTGCTGGTCGTAGAACAGGGAGGGTTCTTAAACAGGGACGGCCAATCGCAGCATGGCATCCAAAGGCTGGTACACACGTTATGATTAATCTTATGAGACTAATCTTATAAGATTTGTGTAATATATTACTTTGGTGTACACGTACAAATACAAGTATTATAAGATTGCTTACAAATTTATGAGCCATTCCTAATTTTGTACTGGAAAATGCTACGTCAGGCCATCTGCACATATACGAGTCGCTAACCACGTGTTTACATTGATGCGGAAGATAAATTTTGCCCCCCCCCAACCAAGAAGTCTGATTGGCTATTACACAAAGGTCAGCTAATACATGTATTAAGAAATAGAGCAGTGCTTTAGCCTTACGATTGTATGATAAGATTTTTGAAATCCTATATTACCATGTATTTGACATGTACACACAGTATGATTAATCTTATGGGACTGATCTTATCAGACTAATCTTACCGTGTGTACCGGGTTTAATGGGATGTGTCAAAAAACTATGAGATCCTGTAGAATACTATTGGCTGAAATTAGAATAGAATTGCAGAAGTGCCAATTAAGGGATGTTCGAAAATTCAAGTCCAATTATAGATGACATGTTGAGGAATAATATTGGGCTTAACGTGGAAACACTTGCAGATCCCTAATTGGATGGGACCAGGTGACCGGAAGGAGTCAGCTAAATCGTCGCGAATCCAAAAGCAGACCAGATGACCGGAAGTAAATTCTCCGTAACAAAATTTTTGTGATTACTGGTATCAAATTATTTCAACTAAAAAGAAATAAACTTATTTGTCATTCGGTGTCTTACAGTTAAATAATTCAAACATCAAAATGAAGAGATATTTTACTATCCTAAGGACTACACTGTCTCATCCGACGGATAGGGAATCAATGACGTCATAGTCTGGTTTTAAACTATCGATCACCCAATCTTCATGAAGCAATTCCATCGCCTTCGACCGGACCGATGTGTATACACGAGTAAACTCAAGTGTATTTGATACGGATAAGAAAACTGCAGAGGCCTAGTATTCGTCTTAGACCAAAAGATAATAGGTTCGAATCTGGACAGAGGTTGTCGGATTTTCCTGACCATCGGTCGAGACAGTAAAGTGCAAGGTCACGTGCCATGGTGTCAAAACGGTAAATGTCCTTGCTCAATTGGCATTTGATTCCAAGCAAACGCCATAAAATAAAACGTTTGTCATCATCGTCGACGTCCTCATATGCGTGAAGCATTCTTTAATAGAACATTATAGACATTAGCTTCATCATCAACAACAAAAATCAACAGCAATAAAAAAAATTGAAAGGGATTTTACTATACGGTAACGGTATAACATGGTACTGCTAAATTTAGTAAATCAACAATACAGTTACAGAGACATATTATTTCTAAATGATATTATCTGCAAGTTACATCTCACGAATGAGTGCAGCTATACGAAATCTACGTAGAGCATGAGGTCATTAGGTGAACACCATGGTAAAACACGATCAATTATCCAGGAATAAAAAACCAGAGGGGAATTGTAAACTGCACAGAACAGCACAAAGATGTAATTGGCGCTTATGCTACATATATCAGACTGTTATGAGAATAGATGTTTTAACGATTCATGAACCGAATGTTTGAGATCTGTATGAAATCACGGCCGCACAGAGTGAAAGAAAGTTTTAAATATATGATAAGTACAATCAAACCTGGCTTATCGGTAACCTTTATCGAGCGATCACCTCTTTTTAATGGTACGTTTAGGGTCTGCACGATTAAAATTTAGCATACATTCAACAATGATCTATCATGCTCAAATTGATTAATCACCACTTTTTGAATATCCAATTTCCATCGGTTATTTATTGAAAGGGATTGGGCAATATTTGAGAAGAAGATGACAATATCCTGGATTTCATCTTCATTTTGGAACCAGGAATAAAAATATATTAAGATAATGAGTATTTATTTATGCGTGAGATATACGAATGGCGAGTACACGGGATAAATGAGATCATGTGACATACAGGGGTAAGACTAATTGGTCCAGTTGGTTAGTTAGTCGTATAACTGATAAACGTCACAATTACTCATTTTTCACTAATATTTGGATGTCGATATTGCCGAAGCTTTGTAAGAAATTATTTTATACAAGTGTGTGATTTAAGGAACTTTTTCATCTTACTAGTCCATATTCCCAAAATGATGTTTGTCTAAATTGACTCCTTGCACAGTACAATGTGAATGAATTGTCTTCTTGAATTTCCAGCATCATATAATCAATTTAAAAAAGTCATGTTCTTTTGTGATGAAAATATGTATGTTTTTAACAAAGGAATTCATTATAATCAAATGTTTCAAAACAAAGCTTTCTGATATACTACAATAAAACCTCGCCATTCGATGTCCAGTTTGACAGAAATCCCAGAAATTGTAGTTGTTGTTGCGTTGTTGTTTAACGTCCCACTCAAGAATATTTCACTCATATGGAGACGTCACCTAGTACCGGTTAAGGGCGACAAAATTTGCCTATGGTCGGCACTGCTGGCTGTAGAGCAGGGGGTTTCTTTAACGTGCAAACACCTACTGTGACACGGAACTTCGGCTTTTACTAACTCATCTGAAAGACAGGGACGACCAACCGCGGAGTGGCGCTACGGGAATCGAACGCCGGAACCTTCGATTCGAAGTTGAACACGCTGAACATCAGTAAAGACACTGCATTATCCAGGCCCTTAGAATGACTAGGCCCTATCTGACCTACCTTATTATTGCTGATGATTAAAATTTCCCTCGAGTCAGTTGAATATTCTACATAGCGAAATGATTGACCTTGAACAGCATGCATACTACATATGTATAATTAATTTGTTCGTGTTTCCAGTTTAAGTGGATATAGCAAATATTAATCAGTTATGAAGGTAATATACTGGTGTGCATGCATCTATGAAAAACTTTAAGAAGTAAAAACAAAAGAGATAGAAACGTTGTTTTGTTGGACCTGCGCAGGGGTTTATGAGCATGTGACTGCCGTAAGCATTTCCAGAAATGAAACTGCCAAAATAGGTCTACTTCAAAACGGAACGGGTCCTATGACGCCTTCCGGAATATATCTTTTTTTCTTGCAAGATATTTAATAAATTTCCAGGTACAAGCACACTTAGAATCACCAATGATTACACAGGTGAGCAGAAGGCAAATACAGGTGAGATACCATGACAACACGGCATATGGTATTTTATGAGTCTTTATGGACGGATTAATACGCGTCAAAACACACTTATTCTATTTCAGGCGAGCGTAATTAAGTTGTTAATGAATAAATTACGTGACCTTTACGGCGTTATGCTACATCAATATAACACGCCAATTAATGCGGGCTTCATTGTTTTATGCTACAGTAGATATGCCATGTAAAAAGTAAAAGATTCGTGCGCATAAGTCGTACTGAATGATTGGTGATCTATCATCTTGATATCTTACAATTAATGAAATGCCTTCGTGAATTGTATGACCTTGGATGCAATAACAATGTTACGCTAATGCAAATGTTGACTTACTTACTCGATAGTGTTCGTGAATCTGTCTTTTCCAACTGTAACGGAAATATACATTTCTGATTCATCTCATTTGAATTGGACTGAACTCACAGGGGTGTTACCGTTCAACAGGTGATCCATCTCTGAATTGTCAATGGTCCGTGTTTGCGTCAATTTGGTTTGCAAAAAAAAAAAAAAAAAAATACAGATTCTCGGAAAATGACGTCAAGAAACAATAAGCTACTATTGCAACGTCTATGTTTTACGGGGATCTGTAGCTCCGTGTCACTTGATTCCATGTCTGAACTTTCGAGGGCCTGTGTTTGTTATATAGACCACTTCAATGTCCTGTGATTTTGGATGGCAAAATGATACAGATTCCCGGAAAATGACGTCAAGAAACAATCTGTCCCTATAACGACGTCTATCTTTTTGGGGTATCTGTGTCATTTTGCCGACCCAAATCACAAGACCACAGTTCCTGTTAAAGGGTCTACATTCTTATTCGGCATTTGTCGTATTGAAATGTTCACTCAAATACGGCCATTATATCGTGGAACTGTGGATGTTCTACTTACAAGATATACAAGATTAATTAAATCATGCGTGTTCATAAAAAGCTAAACATTAAAACTCTTATGTTTTATTAATTAAGTTAATTGATAAGGTAATGGAGGCGGGGAATCGTTATAGGATCAGATAACAAAATATATAAGGTATTCTTTATCGATTTACATCAGTTCTATTTTTATCCTTATCACGATTATTACAGTTTTATTATCATAACTATGACATTTTAAAATCGAACTTTTTATTTTGACACTGTATAACATAGTCGTGTTTCGAATATCATTTAGGTCTCAACCTAATGTGTGTACTTAAACTGAATTGAGGAATTATTAGGAGAATATAATCTAAGAGGATATATGTTATAAAGAAAGTCTATTTAAAAAACAAAAAGAACAGTAAAGTTAGCAAGGGGCATTTAAAATAAGAAAGAAAAAACATATATGAATGAAATTAGAATAATAAGAACCCCACTAAAACCGAGCGTGAATCCTTGCGCTCCGGTAAGGTAAATAACTCCTGCCCCACGCGCGACACCTATTAAACTCTGTATTTTCCTTGGTTCCAGATTCTAAGACTCGAAACATTGTTGATTCTTGTATTTCATTCAATTTGCATTTTACACCTTTTGCATATTATCTAAAGAACATATTAGATTAAACACTGAACGCCGATCACTTATCATTGAAAAACATAGGGCCACGTCCACCTGTCATTGAGTTATGTTCCTATGTGCATTCGGGGTGGAAGCAATTTAAAAGCCTAGAATTGCTGACTTTACAGACTGTGACTACTAAGTATAATTCTTTTATTTATGACCCTTTGTCTCATGCCCCGATCATCATAACTGCTGAGACTTATTAGGGTTAATTATTATATGACGCCTAAATAAGATTTTACAAGAGATTTGACCTACATCTGACGGCCAAAGTTGAGAAGTAGGTTAACACTTTGATGATATGCAGGGAAAAGACACATGCCAACGTATAAATACATGATATTTTAGAAGGCTACTATATAACGTGACCCTTTTGCCTGTTTGGTACTACAGGCGAAACTGTTTCAGTGGTTCCCTGTAGTGAGCATCTCCCTGTCATAAGTGACCATTTTCAAGTCGGTCGCCCATAACATTTGACAATATAATTGGTCAGTATAAAGTGACTCCCTGTCTTATGTGACCATCATTTATTAGTCCCTTGGAAAGTCACATAAGACTGTAGTATATAACTTACCCATTACCATTTCATCCAACAGTAGGTTTCGGTACAACATATGCAACTGGTCCGGGGTGCAAGTAGATGCCGGCACGTCTCGGATACCTGGGTCCAGGACCTTAAATACAGAAAATTTTCATATATATTTTATTCTTTTAAGTTCACAATTCACTCATTTTCGCAAAGGGTAAAAAAAAAGCAAACGAAACGGTTATCCGGATTTCAACAATCTTATCCTGTACATGCTGTAGCAGGCGGCCAAAGTGCTGGATGACGTAATAATAACTGAAACATCATAACATTGCAATATGATCAATTATGCGCTTCGCAGTGCAATCCAACTTAAAATGGTAAAACACGTGACCGATTCTGGACAAATGAAAATGCAGAACAAACTAAAAAATGTAATAGATAAAAATATTGTTGAGGTCAATAAAACGATTAGATAACATATTGGTGAGCGGAAGAAAGTTGATGTTTAGGTGAAAAGAGTGATAACAAGGGTAAGGGCTGTGCTCCTTAATAGATTTGCTCCCCAACCTTGAATGCAGTTTCAGGACACACTTTTGAAAGACTGATAAAGTTTAGAAAGTAAAGATTTTTTTATCTCTTTATAGATGGCACCAAACCATTCTTGATAAACTTGATTCCCATCAGATGAATTATAATATCTATTGAAGTTATAGTTACAACAATTCTGAACAAACAACATTTGATATCTTATACTTGCGAGTTACAAGTGATACATATAATATATGTCTGTCTCTCCCCCTCTTTGTCAGTGCACGTGGTCTCACCTTTATATATCTACAGGTATGCATTTGTAGCTAATTAACGAGGTAAGTATATTATTTCAAGGAAAATTGATTTTTCCGAGTCTGTCATACTTATCCCTATTTGTGACTATGACTGTCATAAACTCGTTCTACAGGTCATGTGATTTTTCCATGAGTAAAACGTTCACTGTAGTAGTACTTGTAGTAAAAAAGGTTGACTGTAGAAGATACCAAGGGGGAATCAATAATTCAAAAATCAAAAGACAGACGACATCATGGCAAAACAGAAAAGAGACAACACAAACAGCTATCAACACAACAAGACGTGTAAAACCGAAAAATAAAGTAACACGAACCCCCTACCAAAAACGGGGGCGAGTTCAGGTGCTCCGGAAGGGTTAGCAACTCCTGCTCCGCGCGCGGAGTAATATTTGATAGTAATTGGCACAAAAAATGTCAATACTCACTTTTATGATGTTTTTCTTTGCACCTGTGATTCTCCCAGTATTTTAAACACGCGTAAGTAGGCTGACTGTTATCAAATCCGAGAAGCCAAAGTGGCAATTTAATTTTTTATGGTAATTCGAGTGGCTATTAATAAATGATAAGCTCTGATGACGTCATTTAGAAAATAAAAAACACGCCGATGATATTGATTAGACTGGTTTCATATTTCAAAAATGACATTTTTGAACCAAATGTCTTACTTTTATGGAATTAATGAAACGTATTCGAAAAATGGCTATAAATTACTCACATACATCCCCGAGCAATGTGCCTGCATGACTGTAATTGAAATTATTTTAGTTTGCACGTCCAAGGGATTTGATAGCATCGAAATATATTTATTGTTTTCATGCAAGAACAACCAAAGACATAAATAAATGAAAAAAAAAGATAGCAATTATCATGGGATAAGGAATTCCTTTCTTTTTTTACCTGTTGCCGTGTTATACTGAAGGTGATGTGGTTCGATATTCAGAAAAAAAAATTGAATAACTTAAAAATAACTTTATACAATACCTCAAGAGATTACAACGGCTCATAGCATTCACATCTGACTCGGTAAAAAAAATCAAAAGACGTCGGTGATATAAACATGTATATTCAGATGTATAATAATGTTTTGTGAAAGAAACCACTATTTTGTGGTGTGTGTGTGCACACATGACTGTGCCCGTTTCTCCATCCTCAGGTTGAGATGAATTATAAATGAAATACGCATAATTAAAGTATTTGAAAACTGTAATCATAATAATTTTTTATCACTGATCAAAAACTATAATGATAATTAATGATGTAATAATAATAATAATAATAATAATAATAATAATAATAATAATAATAATTATAATAATAATAATAACAATAAAAATTATAAAAATAACAGTAATAATAATAGTATTAACAATAATAATAATAGTAACAATAATAATTATAATCAGCAGCTCTTAAAGTACGGAACAATGAGAATTTTCAAGAAAAATTATGAATCAAATCCATGAAAAAGATAAAACATGAAACTGAAATTTATAAAACCTAAGATAGAAACCTGAATCTTTGAATATAAAGATACAAATTGCAATCCATGGATGTTAAGATACAAAGGGAAATCCATGAAAATTGAGATAGAATACGAAATCTATCAATTCTAATGTACTTGAGGGAATCCGTTAATATAAAGAAACTGAGTGGAATCGACAAAATTAATAAATAAAAATGACTCTATAAAAATGAAGAAATAAAACAATATATATACATGTATTTCAAGAAACAATTAAGATAGAGAAACATTCAAAATGAAAGAGATATAGTGCAATAGAACTACGACAAAAAAGAAGAAATATCAAAATGTAAAATACATGGAAGAGGCATCAGATATTAATTCAAAATATAAGTCAGTCTACCCAAAATTGCAACAATAAAAAAACAAAAAACAAACAAAAAAATAACAACAACAACAATCAGAAACATACAGGATAATTATACAAGATAAAATGATTGGTAAGTAAGTCACAAGACAGAATGGATCAAGAGTAAAATAAATAAAGACATACAGATTCTATGAAATTCAAGTCAAGAGTACAGATTCTATGAAATTCGAGTCAAGAGACATTATCAATGAGCCGCCGATGCTCCGTTGTCAGAGTCTTCGCCTTCCTTTTTGATGTCGTGTATTCAAATCCACGTTGCGGACTCAGCTAGCTCCGTGCCCTTCAGATAGGAGTAAAAACCGAGGTTCTATGTATAGCATTTGTAATTTTGATGAAAATCAACTTTATTTTATCATGTAAGGTGTCGGCACGTTAAAGAACTCCAATTGCTAAATGGTCAAAAGTTTCGAGCAGTAACGTCTCCATATACGTGGAATGTTTTTGAGTTGAACGTTTAACACCGACTACACAACAGCAACACAATTAATGAAAAATGATACACAAGGAAACTCTATACTCAAGACATGTTATAGGGATACTAGATTATGTAAAAGATTTTACAATAATGTATGCAAATTCGATAATTATGAAGAAAACTTGAATATGATGCCATCCTCAAAATAACATTTTGACCTGCTATACACTGTCCTTGTTCTCATTTCTTTATCTTATAAAAAACATATCTTTTGTCCTTCTATGGTGACCTATGAACTTGCGTTTTAAAACATATTTTCGTCAAAATTTAGTTCTGATTCCATCACTTCTCATCCCTTCCCACTGAACCACAGTCTTGAATGTCTAGCAACACTTCCGAAGCAGGTTCTCTTTATATAATTCCTCTTTCAGACGTACGCGTAACAATACCCAAATACATAGTAATTGTCTGGAGAAAGCAAGCAATATAGATTAAAGCCGTCATTTCTTGGAAGTAGATCGCTCTGAAATTGTCGACGACTGACTCAAAATGGAAGTTTGAGAGGTAATTTATCATCCTTCTTATCGCCTGCTGTGTCACATTCGTAGGGTTGACACATTTTTGTCGTAAAACGAGTCTAATTCACATGTTCTTTTGACCTGCATGTGGAAAAATGACGAATGCTTACTGTCTTACATTGCTGTGTACGTCAACCGACTTTTTGTCACGTAAGTAAAGGTACTGAGAGGACACTAGAGTGGAATATCCTAGAATAAGCTAAAATCTCATTTGTATTTGATGACTATTGATATTATATTATCATTAAATAATAGAAAAAATACCTGGGCTCATGCAAAAACCTGATAACTTTACACTGAAATCCAATTTTAGATATTAGCACTTGTATAAATGTTGAAATCATATGTCATATGTCATTTTTTCGTAAATTCTATGGTGGATATAATGATCTGGTTTGCCGATACGGCCAGTCATTGGGTCGAATACTGTCTGACATGTTTCATAACGGTTGTTAGAAAGTTTTTACACACTGATTTTGAATACGGATAACTCCGTTTATCTGATCAAGATATAGGGCTCAAGACGGGTGTGACCGGTCAAGAGGGGATGCTTACTCCTCCTAGGCACCTGATCCCAACTCTAGTGAATCCAGGGATCCGTGTTTGCCCAACTCCTTATCTTACAATTTTTTGTAGGAATTATTAGATCGATCACTGTTCGTTGCCTTGAGCTTTTTATTTTGTTATTGCTGCTTTCATCGCCAGACAGTAGGATTCCAAGTACCACAATTTAAGGTACTATATACAAGGACAATTTCTCCCCGTTTTATTTTCGCCCCTTTTATCTCTTATCGTCAGTGGGCGAATCTCAAAACGGTATATTCATTGACTAAACTGTTTGAAAGTACATTAGGGTGAATATAAAAATACACGTATAACATAAATTGGGATAAATTTTCACTTTGGTAGCAATCAGGGCTATTTGGTATTTGCATTAGGCCACAGAATTGCTCACTTACTATAGAGACTGACTTTTTTTTATAAATTCATATCATTTAGGGCTTCCCTTTTTCGTATATCCCTTGGTCCCTTTTTTTACATTTACTTTACATTATTGTTAATATAGTGATATGGTTTGTTTTTTCAATCATCACAAATACCGAAAACAGTGTACTTAATAGGTTTCAAGTAAACTCGGTTGTGTTATGATTAAAGTGACAGATAGAAAGTGCGATCAAGTTCAATCAGTGCATGTTAATCGAGATAGCAAAAATGATGACGTCATTCCTTCCGTTAATCAATGCTTTTCCTTGTATCTGGCATACTTGTATATAATATATTAATTATCACTTTGTATATAAACTCGAACAATTACTGTCTTGTTTTTATTAAATTTGAAATGTGATTTTTGCCTTTGGATAAATTGTTTATAATGACATTTTGTTCATTTTCATCATTGTGAAATATACGTGCTTCAACCAAGAAGTGTATTAAGTATTTATCAATAAATATTTATATACATCCACCACTGTTTTTGCCTTGGGAATTAAAAAGCAATTAGACTATCAAAACAAACCAAGGACAGTCATGCGTCATTTTAGAATTGATATTCCCAAAATAGAAAATTTCGAACTCAGTTTAATTTTCAGCACGTCGACTTCACGTATACTTGTGATCAGTATTCCCAAGGAAGTGACCATGCGGCAAATGAGGAAAAAAGTAACAGTAGAAGATACCAAGAGGGCGATCAAAAATTAAAAAATCCAAAGGCAGACAAAACCATGGCCAAAACAAAAAAGGACAACATCACAAACAGTAATCAACACAACAACACGTGTAAAACAGAAAAAAAATAGAGTAACATGAACCCCAAAACCAGGGGTGAGTTCAGGTGCCCCGGAAAGGGACAAATTCAATTTAAATTACACCATGTTCGTCCGTTATAAGTTTTACCTCGAGAGTGCAGATCGGACGAGGAATGATAGATAGACATAAGGTCTACTAATATTTAAAAAAAAAGTTTGGCTTCAACTGCTGTGGCATTGAAACCCAATTGCCGCAATAATATGGAATCAGAGATAGTATTGTAAGCTTTTATAATAGCAGTTCCTTTCTTGTAACCTTATCTTTCCCTGCAAATACTTTTAACAAAATGAAAATGAAGAAGTAACAAACGATATTCAAAAATCCAAATCCTAAAAACATGTTAAGTCTAGATAAATAGCGGTCTCTACGTGGAAAACAACTGCAAATCCCTAACGGGATAGGATCAAGTGTCTGGATGGAGTCAGCTTCCTCTGTGGGTATACCACACACGCCGCATATGTTCCACGGAAACCTGGAAGTTCGGTAAAATGTCAATTTCGATTGAAAAGGTCATATGTTCTTGACCCGATCAACAAAAGGCGGTCACGTAAATGGTCATTCTCAAGATACCCCCAATCTTTTAGAAAGGGGAACCCAATATTATTTAAAGTGTTCACCTTATCGACCACAAAACTTCCGAAGTGACGAATTTTCATTCGACAAACCATATGTATGGTAGTTCCAAGATTGACTGCTCGTCATCCCACGGGAATCACGGGGTCTGGGGATTCAATGTCGTGTGTGGCAGCTGGTTGTTTTCCTGCTGTTCTGAAAAAAAACCGATGTCCCGTCACATATTAGGCTTCGGATCGTTATAGAGCCTTCGCTACTCGATGGCCCTATTGGTATCGAGCAAAGACAAATCGTGAAGCCGGGGACATTTCGATGAGCTAAAGTACCTTAAATGGGAGGTTAAACAATAGTTACACTTATATCGGTTGTTATACTGTTCTTTATACATTGACTTTGAATGCGGTTTACTCCATTTAACTGATCAAGACATAGGGCTCATGGCGGGTGTGATCGGTCAACAGGGGATGCTTACTCCTCCTAGGCACCCGATTCTCTTCTCCATGTGAGTGAAAGGTTCTCGATCGGGAATTTAACATAAATAAAAACAATAGAAGTACCACAAATTTAATTCTTTTCGTCGCAAATGGTAGTAATAGGATCACCTAGTTTGGTCATCTACACAAGTGATACACTGAATGTTTTTCTGCAAGTCTATTATGCAACATATAATTTGGTTTGTCTGCTCTCCAAGGCACATATCGATGGTAATGCCGTTTCCGTAAAGCTTATCGAAATACTCTAAGTGTACTGGGTGTATTCCGATGAAATAGATCACGCCAGAAATTGATTCTTTTAACTTACGTTCTGTCTCTCCCAGCATCAAGAATAGCCATCAAAGGCTTGACACCTTCCTCTGTTAGAAAATGACAGTTTGATATTTCTGTTATTGATACATTTATCCCCGGAAATATGAACCTTAACATTTGTCTGTCATAGATGTAGAGTCTTATTTTTCAGAACTGTCTTAACAACTGTAAAAGTGTATTTGAATATAGAAATAACAGACACCAAAGTTATAATTCGGCCAAGAGACGATTTTCAAATCCAGTATACTTTGAACAAACAAGGATCTCCGAAAACTTCGAGATGAGATCAGGTATCTAGGAGGAGTATACATTACCTAGTGATCAATCACAGAAGAACTATTAAAAAAAAACATAGAGTTACCTAAAAGATAATTGGCAGGTACCCTGACTCAAGGTCACCCGACTCTATCCGTCTCATATTGAGGTCGCTATTATTCTAAATTTCAATTATATATCCCTCGGCACCTATTCGTTTGTTTTTTTTAGCAATATTCATTCTAAAGGTCAAATTATCATGGATCAGTTTTTTTTTTACTTTTATAAATGTTTCATTTTTTTCGGTGAATTGCCATGCGAACATAATGATATGTGTTTTTCGTTTTTGTTTTGTTTTGTTTTGGTTTTTTTTCTTGGTTGCTCTTCCTTTTTTTCGTTCAGTTCGCTTAATGTATCTGTCCTACGAATATGCTTAACAAATTTTCATTCGTATACTGGCGTGATTTAGTGACAGAAGAGAAATTCCAAATATAGATATACCCGGTTAAAACCACCGACTAACCATAGTAAATATTGTTAAACTAAGTTTAAAGAACGACAAGAATGCCCGATTTTGTAATGGTTATGTAACCCTTATGTATAACAATTTCAGCTTTATAAGCTCTGTTTACTATTTTAATGATTATTACGGGCCTGTGTGAGGTCAGTCTTTTTTTCTCCTCTTATAAGTAAACAATGACATCTGGGGATAATTCCGCCCACACATCAGGAACTGGTCACACCAAACATATTCTGGTTCCATACCAACAACTTAATTAGAGAAAGCGGTTTACATCCTTAGCATGTATAATCTATACAATTATCTACACATATTTACAATCGGTGTTTAGGTGGGTCAGAGAATTGTCTCGAAGGACATAGCATCTATAATTAGCTCAAATTCAGCATACTCACCCTTGAAACTGTTTGATATGGATATGTATTACCACTAGTGTGTTTTCTATTTTAGAGCGATCGCCTCTTTTGTAATAGTACCAGGGTTCAAATCGGGCCCTCGAAAAACTAGATATCCTTGACGAAGGTAACAAGTACAGAAATTGAAGCTCATTTGCATTATGTTAATGACCGATATCCCCTGTCATAGTAGGTGTTGATATTATAAAGATACCCCACTATCCAATGACCCTAATACCGAAGATAGTGGAAATCCAAGCCTTTCATTGGCATTCGGTGAGGCCTTCGTATGAGTGAAACTTTCTTGAGTAGGTCGTGAAAAAGCAATACATCAACAAAGGCAACAACAAAGAAGCTACATTTCATAAGTATATTGCGTATATGCAGAAAGTACAAAGCCCCCCCTACCCTTGATAGTGTTGAACATTTTCACATGAAATAAAGTTTGAATATACCT
>JACSZP010007103.1:227-19162 GCA_016161895.1 Pinna nobilis | reverse complement strand
TGAAAACATTACAAATGCTTAAATAAAGAAAATCAGAAAGTCTAACCACGTTTAGTACAGTGACGTGGCTTAGAAAGCAAGACAAATATGGGGTTCACACTTTAAATATTTTGTTACAAGACGTTTTCATATCCCTTTCGATAATGCAATAAACATAAAACTAAATTTGAAATGCAAATTCTAGGATCATGTAGGTTACAGTTACGTAAATGTACATGTATATAATTGTTGATTCAGCTAAGATCTTTTTGGTCGAATATCATCACGGAAATCTTTGGATCGGGTATGTCCCTCTGTGCCCAACGCCCATGGAATCTATAAATACATGTTTTATGCCTATAAGTTAGTTTGACTAAACAAATATATACATACTGAAAAAAGAGGTGATGTAACAAATCCTCAAGTCTGCCTTGTCATCTGTCTTCTTGCAGGAAAAGTTGTTCTCTGTCTGACTTCACAACGATCACAAGGGTTTTAAAGGAATAAAGACCAATTATGACTTCAAAACAATGATTAGCAATTTTTTTGTAATATTATAATTTTCTCTAATATTCTTTTGAAATGTTTGTAATTCAGTGTCAATGTGTACATCAATCTCTCCTTATATATACAAACTAATCGGTGTTACAAAACACTAATCGTCACATTAAAGTACTAGCCAACGGTTGATCCTGTGCGTCAGATTGCTATTAAGATTGCCTCCAGGCCTTAGATATGTGTGGTTACAATTACGACAGAGATACCCAGGTACACATCGCAAAGTATAATGCTTATGTATGTAAAAGCTCGACTATCGTCACGACGGAATGCTCATAGAGTGTATGTATCAGGGATAATCTGTTTATTTTCCCGATGGCATGTTTAGCCAGCAATCTGCATTGATACAGGATATTTCATACAGGAGATGCATGTTTCAGGCTTACGAAATTGTCTGCTCTTTTATTGACTTTTGACCTGAGTTCATTTTAACGAATATCTCGACTAGAAATCGTTCGAGTTTATAAAATAGCGATGAAATAAGAAGCGACAACCATAAATAATCCCCGACGTAGGGAGCAGTATATGTAGACGAGGAAAAGAGAGCCCCCCCGCCCCTTGGATCGTTATCAATATTAATCCCTAGCGTTGTGATTTTAAAAATCAGTCAGCGAGAGAAGAGGCGACAGCCATTAACAAATCCGAGTGTTGGGTGTACTGTAGTTAGGCGATGACAGAAGAGGCTACAACCATGAATATATCAATAATTCCTCACAAAATAAGAAGCAAATCATGAATAATCACAAGCGAATGGAGTGGGTTAATCAGAACAAGATGGAAGAAGCGACAGCCAGTTATGATCCTTAGCGTATAGAGAGGACTGGTTTGGTGTTGACAGAAGAGATGACAACAATTTACAACATTGGCGTATTTACCAGCATAGTTGGGCAACAGAAGAAGAGGCGACAATAATTAACAACCCTAGCGCGTTTACCAGCATAGTTAGGCGACAAAAGAAGAGGCGACAACAATGAGATTTTTTCCCTTATAGTAGGCCCTTGTTTGACGACGAAACAATAGACAACGATTACTAATACCACGGGACAAATATATACATGTACAGTACTAATGTTTCTCAAAAATGCATCAACCCAAATGTCAAGCTCAGAAAGCCTGAACTTATGGCATCAAAGGAAAGTCAGGAGACAAACACATGTTAAATATGAAAAAATACATCAGGATTCAAAAGATATGATGAAGGTTATAAAGTATTCGAGGACCAACAGACAAACAGACAAACAATCACAGTATAAAACGATTTGCCCCTAAGTCTCCTATTACACAGGTGTCGTTTGCTAATTTTTGATTGTAAACAATCAAAAGCGAGTAGTCATGTGCTCGCAAAAGTTAGCAAACGACACAGGTATCAAAATAGTTTACTTTCCGCGGATTTTGATATATCCGAGTTTGGCTTTGTCGGATAAGTTGATAATGTATTATAAAAGGCGATCCTAACACACACACACGATGATAAAACAAAAATGTTACGTTTCCAGATCTACATGTACATGTATGTCGGCTGAATAACTTTATTTTCCCCAACCGTTCCAATTGTTTGAAAAACATGACAAAGTTTAGTGTAATTTTCTGTTGGTGATCAATATTGAGCCTGAGAGTCCATTTGTCGTAATCATAATCGGGTCCTTTCTGCTCTTCTTTACGCCTCTTACCGGATATGGATTATTTCCTATTTTGTAACTTACGTAGGAGACACTACAAACGCTGCACACGGAACACCTGAACTCATACACTTCACTTTTGATTGGGATCGTGTTACTGTATTTTTCACGGTATCTTTATTTGTAGTATTATTTAGTTTTTGTTTCGGCCAAGGTGATGTATGTCATTCGATTGATGATTTTTTGAAAGCCCCTTGATATTTTCAGTCTTCCATTTCTATGTAAAAGCAGACTTATTATCCCTGAATCAGCCCAATACCTGTCCTCCTACTCTTTCCCTTTTCTTTCTGTTTTGACCGGTATCAATATAACTTATCTAATAAATAACATATAGCAACAGCAACTAGCGCTGTTGTTTTTCTTTCTGTGTGTGTAACTCTATAAAACAAAGATGTATTATCTGGAATTAGCTCATCACGTGGTACAAAGCGATAATTAAGTTATTGATAATTATAAGTGATGTGACGAAGATTATTTTTAATCATCAAACTACTAGACTCTTTATGGACCAAACTAGCTGTGGTACGAACTTTCAAAGATCAATACCATTATTGTTGATGCTTTGTATCTCGTATCTAGACCCGATATAGCTGTCATGTCTTACTTTTAATATTAGTCAATAATCCAGTTGAAAAGTTGAAAAATCACATATCTTTGCTAAATCTAATTCAAAGTAATTACACTATGAAGATTTTTTCAGGTTTATCTAAAACAAATCTTTTATGAAATTAACAATATGTATTATTACTCGTTGGAGTAAACGTCCCCTCGTCAGATAAAGCCTTACTTGGACAAATTTTATGAAAAAACTTCACTTTATACTGTAATATTACGGCTATTAGTATACTTTCAGCAGTTTGTTGATGTAATTACGAACAATTAATCCTAAAACGTGACTACAGGTGTATGATATTTTTTATGAACTCCACGTGTTGAAAAAGCAGGGTCATTATCACAGAAAAATAGTAATTTTGATTTGAATCTTAGTGATATCACAGAATGCCATTGGAAATGAACCCAATGACGAAAGAAAAGCGCACATATTTTGAAATAAAGGATCAGGGACAGTTTTCCTTATTTTTATGGTTTAACATTTTGTTTAAAGGGGAGAAATTGTACCATTTTTCAAGAAGATAATGTTCTTTCTGTAATTTTATCAGCCATAAATAATACACTTAATATTCATTTAAATTTGTAAATGAGTATACATGCTCTTACACCTGGTTCTTTAATTTATGTTTTACCTGTTACTCAAGCTCAATTCTTTTCTTTTTGAAGAATTGAGAGACAAATAAAAAATAAAATTACATTCTTTACATTTTCGGGGACGAAAGATTATGGGATACCAAGAAAACATAGAAACATTATTTTGTATACCGTCTATTCTTAACATTTTTCGGTACCCGTGGTTTTGTAATTCTGATCTTGCTCAATTTCTCCTTTTACGAATGTTCATTTTCCTTTTTTCTTTATAACATACAACTGGAGAAACAATATATTTGTATAATTTTCCGGTATTTTTGTGCCTTTGCACATCAAACTTTATTCAATTCAAGTTATCCTATATCGTATTTCATAAACATATGTATATATATCTATTTCAATGCTTGTTAACGAATGTGATATTTATTTTCCTTTTTCTTTTAGAATTATGACTTTGCAACTTTTCCATCGACCCAAATAAATAATTCGTGTCATATAATTAAAGTCGTAGGTATCATTTTGAAAAATGTCATCTTTGATACCTGAATAGGTCTAAAACGGTCATGTGCTTCGTTAAAACGTGTATACTTGCAAAGAAAAAAATGAGCACAACTTACATGCGACATTTTCTTTAGCACACCGTGAAATGAAATCGTATGAATAAAAGTACATGTATAATAAACGACCCAAATAAAGTAGTAAACAGTCTAGCCTGGCTACTTAGTAACCCACTCGTGAGATCTAAATATATGTTTCTTAAAGTTTTTATCCTATATAAATCACCTAAATTCAGAGACCACCTGCCATTTGTGACCTTTATGCTCATTCATATTCCTTAGGCAGTGACATAAATATATTCAACTGTATTTGTTTATCTGACCTAGTATAGCCTCTTACGTGTCGTCATGTAACCATAGTAATAATGTTTCACCTATCCCTATTACTTAACATTCCGAGACACGAAACACGTCATTTTGAAATTGATAAAAATCATAACAATTATTGGATGAACGCTTGCATTGTTAAAAGTACACTGTTTATTGTTTTGTTTTTTCTTGATAAATCAATACAAAGTTTGGCATTGTCGTATGTCAACTGAATTACTTAGTTTTTCAAATCCGTTCAAATGGTTTAAAAAGCCATCTCGCAATCCTGATCAAGGCCTTTTTACTCTCCTTTACGACTCTTGTCGAATATCACTTACTTCCTAATTTGAAACACAAGTGATACGACGGGCACTGCACACGGATCACCTGAACTCACCCCTTCGGTTTTGATTGGGATCGCACTTCTGTTACTCCCTGCGCATATCATTATTTTTAGTGTTATTAACCCTCCTGATCATAGACCAGCAGGGCTTATGTGATACCCCGTTGCCCGGCTTCCGTCCTTTCGTCAGTAAACAATTTTTTGTTATCACGTCTCCTCCTAAACCATACTACATATTCACATGTAGGCTTCATATTGGTTTTCAGCATAACATGTAGTTGGTCCGTAATGAAATTCGACCTCGTTCAAACAAAAGCGGCCATTTTAGGGACAAAGACAGTAAAACTAAAAAACAAAGATGTGTTATCTGGAATTAACTCATCACGTGGTACAAAGCGTTATGTAATTAAGCTAATGGGCATTATGGGTGATGTAAAGAGGACTATTTTTAATCTTCAAACTACTAGACTCTCTATGGACCAATCTAGCTGTGGTACGAACTTTCAGAGGTCACTACTTTCATCAGTGATGACTTGTATCTCGTGTCTAGACCTCATATAGCCGTCATGTCTTACTTTTGATATTAGTTGAAAAGTTGAAAAATCACATATATTTGCTAAATTGAATTCAAAGCAATAACACCGTGTTTTTTCCGAGGTTTATCTGAAACACATCTTTCATGAAATTTTTAATACTAGTATGCATTATTACTCATTTGAAGTTGATGTCCCCTCGTCGTATTACGCATTTCTAGGACAAATTTTATGAAAGAAACTCCCTATTGCTTAAAATTACGAGACATTTTAGACACGTCATTTTGTAGTTGATAAAAAATCATATCTATCATTGGAAAAACGCATACATGGTAAATAGTGCACTTGTTTGTTTTTGTTTTCTCTTAGATGAATAATTTTTGTCCAGCGAGTAAAGAAAATGTATTTAATATTTAGAAAGGTGACTTATTTATGTATATAACCTTTTTTGTCAGTTCACAAAGGTTTGTACCGAACAAATTGACGTAGCCTATTTCAGTGAATATTGCGTTCAAAATTAGCCAACAATTAATCAAATAACATCAAATACCTTGATTATGTGCTTTCTAATATGTGCGAGATGAACAATATCAATGTACAATATGCTGTCCCAATAGAAAACTGATATTAAATATATTTTTCACAAGTGAACTAAGATGTCAACAATTATTCAGGCAAATATTTTGGATTGTTAAATTTTCTACACTGCATAGTATTTTATTATTCTTATTTTACTTGTTTTTTCTACGTGTTATTCGTGTGTTATAAATTCCATTATACACTGTATATATGTAGAACTGTAAATATATACAAAGGTACCTTGAAGTTCAAATGTACAGCAAATGGAAATGTAACATGACAATGCAAACAATTTAGTAGGGAATTAATACCTACTATGAAAGGAGCATGACTGAGGATACACATGCCGTGTTTAGTCTGACATACATATGTTGCAAAACACGTGTCTTGCCACCATGACAAGTACTTTGATGTACCAGAAAACAGAGTCCGTAATAATAGTCTTTAATATGCAAATCATATGACATATATAGCTAAGTATACAAAGTATAGGAATTGGTATTGACAATTTGCTTGGCAACCCCATATATATTGTCCGGTGACCTGTGAGGAATATGCGTTTTCTTTGTTCATTATTTTTCGCACTCTTATCTCTACACTCACCAAAACCGGTAACTCGATGCTATTTAGACGGAAGTTACGATAGAGGAAATCCTGGAAATCAAAGATCCGTCCTATGTTTCTTTGTACTTCGAGGAACTGGATCTACCGTTAATCGAGTGGAATCTCAGATTATACAAGTGTCATTACAAATAACAATATATTGCTGGGTCTGCGAAATGATCTATAGTATCGCTGTCAAGAAAAAGTAAAGGCAACAGTGATCAATTTCATAATTCCTACAAAAATTGCAAAATAAGGAGTTGGGCAAACACGGACCCCTAGATACACCAGAGGTGGGATCAGGTACCTAGGAGGAGTAAGCATCCCCTGTTGACCGGTCACACCCGCCGTGAGCCCATCGTCAACATCTTTTCCGTTAGCAGTCAAGACGATCTTCATAGTTACTGTTGTGCTAGCTACTCATGGAGCGGTTTGAATCAGAGGGGGGTTCTAAAACCTCTGAATAGTTTCTTGGAGTACATGCGTTCTAACTCTACCTCTTCGTATAAGAGCGTTAAGTATCTGAGCTTCCAACCCTCTATAACTATTCTCTGTTTAAACTAGGACTGTTTATTGATGGGAGAACTTCGATACGATACAATATTTTGACTTACGATACACGAAATATTGGATTTAGAAATTCTTTTGAATATTCATGGTAAAATGACTTATAAAAACAGCAAAAATGTGTCTTTTCTATAATTCAATCAAACAAATAGATAGAAAGGGTTTCCCTGAACTCATTAGCACCAAATATAACAAGAAGAACAGCTTCACCATTTAGATCTCTCATAAAATGCTCCAAGGCACCACTTTTACATGTTGACACTGCTTTTTGAAGATAAACAATAAAATGTTAGTCAGCATATATATACATGTATATCCCAACATAAAGTAACCAAAATCAAGGACCAAACATTTATACCTGTATTGGACAGTCACTGTATTGAGTATCGATACACAAGTAAATATATTATTGATTTACCCTTAGTTTAAAATAAATGAGAAATAGATAAGATCAGGTTTGTATTTTTTTTAAAAGGAATGACGAACGAAGATTCAAATATACGCATATCGTTCGTGGAAGGAGTTAACCATACATGACATCATCAGAACCTTGGATTTTTAATTATTTAACTGGAAACATATGCATTGTATTCGGTAGATAGATTTTCTTCAAAAGACCTTTTCCAAAGGGAACCCATTTTGCACTCCTATCATCGATGTGTTTGTATACGGGTACTTTTACAGAATAGCGAAGTAAAGGACATTGCGAAACTGCCTGGTCCGTTTCAAACCTTGACCTACACCTGACGATTCACAATGAGGGATGGTTGAGAACCAAACTTTACGATAAAAGAAATTATTCAATTTTCATATAAAGAATTATCCAGTTCTTTTGCACACTCAAGCTCCTTTTGCATATATGGTGTATACGTGCACATTTAAAATGATGATATTCCAAGCCTTGTCTGTCCTATCAGTATTTCCTTGATAGATGTTCGCTGCTGACAAAGAAGCTACTGAACCAAATATCCCTCGCGGGAAGTTGGAAGTTTACAATTCGAAAATGTCAGTCGCCATCATGATCTAGTTGACCGTTAGAAAATACGGTCACACAGATCATCAGGGATATGTGCCCTTTGGTGTAATCCTAATTTCGTCTTTCTGTTATCGCTTACGGATATTAATGACACGAGGAGTGCTCCGCGTGAAGCAGGAGTTGCTTACCCCTCCAGAAAACGTAGATTCAACCCAGTTTCAAAGGAAGATTATTTTGTTGTTTTGTAGGTCATTGTCCATAGCGCTATCTTATGATATTTGAATGTTCTCTTGGTATCTTCAGCCGTCTGTTGTAGTAAAAGTACACAACAATAAATATAAGCTCCAAATCATAATTGCTGAAAGGACATTTCCATGAACGATGGGGGCATAGGGCAAATCAATTCTAGCATTACCAGAAAAAAAAATATGTATTGTGCGGATACAATGAATGAAATGGAAATTTCACCATTAACGTATATCCCACTGAGTTAATGAGGAATATTTATGTATCACTATCATGAAGCAAAGTTACTATAACTTATTTCTTTGTGAGTTGTTGTCCATGATGTTAATGACCTGCATCATACAACATGACATAACCTATTTCAATGTTTATTGCGGCCACATCTAGCTAACACTTAATTAAATAACATTAGATAGCTTGAATATGGAGAGGGAAATTCACTCCTATGTATGTGAGATGAACAAGGGTTATGGAACGATTAGAAGCAGAGTACTTGATGCTACTCAAATGGAAAACTGAGACTAAGACATTTATCTCTTCAATAATTATGTGATAAAGATGCACTCCCCAAGTTACGGTAGATTTTAGCAATTATTAAATGTAATACATGTAGTTTTGTTTAAAATTTCTGCATTGCATTATATTCTATATGTTTCATTCTATAAAGTTCTTTTGTATTGTTCGTGTATTTTGAATGATTATACATATATAGCACGGTAAGTATACATTTGTATACCCTATAGTTCAGTAGTACAGAAAATGTAAAAGTAACAGAGAAATATACACGATATAGTAGGACATCCATACCTACTGTGAAAGGAGCGAGACTGAGGATACACATGTCGTTTCTTGTCAGTCATGTATATGCTGCAAAGTCGTACGCTGTTGAACCATCAAAAAAAGCCCCTGACAATATTCTGTTTGTGTCCAGATTATATTGCATAGACTGCTTAGTATAGGAATTAGGTCTTGAAAATTCACTTGGCAACCGCTCATATACCCAGATGACAATTACGACAGAGAAAACCCTGAAAACAATATATCCGTTCTATGTTCCTTTGGCATTTCAACAAAAGTTGAGTTATCTCCATATACTCTAGTGGATTCTCAAATTACATGGGTATCCTTAAAGATTTTGATATATTGTTGGGTCTGCGAAATGCTCTATAAAATTTCTCGCCAAACTATTAGCATCGCTTCTGTCGACATGCAAGTAGGTCTTCATAGTAACTGTGATGCTAGGTACTTAAGGAAAAGTGTGAATCAGAGGTGAATCCAAAAGAAATTCTGAGGACTCGTGGAGTTCATGCAATCTTAGTAGTTTGCTTATGTACATGTAAGAGCATAAACGATTTGGCCTTTCAATTATCTGTACAAATACAATGTATTGCCTACTAAACTAAACAGCATACTAAATGAGTTCATCTTTGTTTTGTAAAAAGGAATCGCGAATGTAGATACAAATTTATCGTTCTTAGAGGAAATTTACCGTACTTCGCAAAATAATATCTGAAGATGACATAACCAGAATGCTCACATTTCTTATTGAGAAAATTTAAGTTGTAATTGTGGGCGATTTTTTTTTCTACATACCCATTCCAATAGGTACTTACTGTGCCCCATTCTTGCTGACTCGTTTATTCGTATGAGGCTGACGATAAGATTAAAAAAGAAATCAATGTAAAGAGTTTAGCCAAATCATTCACATTTAGCTCTATATCTAGAACTCTTTCACTGAATAATTCAAAATGTGCGCTGATCGTATTTATCCAAATGAATTTGACAAGACGGAAACTGCTAAGTCTGCTGTATACTTTGACCTACACTTGGAGGACGACATGGAGAGACGGTTGAGGACCAGACTTTACGATAGCAGAGGTTAATTCAATTTTCATATTGTGAACAATAATTCAGTCAACTAGTTTTGGATTGTAAAATATACTGCATTGCATTACGATACACATGTATTATCATTTCCATTTTACTTAATATGATTATTGTAGCATAATTAACTCTATCATAAACATGTAGAATGGTCAATATATACCCTGTCGTTCAAAATACAACAAGTGTACTTAAAATGCATTAGATACAGGGAAATGTACATGATGTGGTAGGAAATAAATACTTACTGCAAAAGCCGCGTGACCGGAGACACACATGTCGTGTCTAGTCGGTCATACATGCAGTAAAAAACATGTGTCTCACCTTAATAAAAGTATGTAGTACCAGCAAATGTAGCCCGATTTTGTTTTTTTAAATACAAGTCATCTAAGCATATTACATAGATTGCCTAGCATAGGAATGAGGTATTGACAATTCGCTTGGCGACACCACACGTATTCAGACGACGAAAGAGGTAATCCCTGAAAATTATAGATCCGTTCTATGTTCCTTTTACATTTTAATAAGATATTATGAACTAGATCTAAAATGTAGTAAATACCCATGGTGCATATGTATCATTTTAAACAACTATATATTGCAGGGTCTGCGAAATGCTCTATAAGATCTCTTTCCAAACTTTTGAGCTGTAGTCTTAGAGTGAAGGGAATTCAAGTTTGTTCAATTGAAGGGTCGGGCCCTTATTAAAGGGGAGATATAATATTGAGAATCATTAAACATTTAAGTGGGTGTCTTAAATTTTTTTCTTCTCAAAAGCCACAGGACCAAAAATCTTCTTCTTATGTGAAAGCATTCTGTACCATCATGATATGGTTTAGATTCAAGTTTGTTCAAATGGTTGACCCCAGGGTCAAGATGGAGCCACAATAGGGGTCCAAAGTTTAACATAGGGCTATAAAGTAAAAATGTCTTTAAAAATCTTCCTCTCAAGAACAGTTCAAATAAAATTCATCAAATTAATATGGTAGCACCATTACATAGCACATATTCAATTTTGTTCATATGGTTGCCATCGGGATCAAGAAGGGGTCACAATAGGGGTCCAAAGTTTAGCATAGACATATGTAGGAAAATATCTTTTAAAATCTTCTTCTCAAGAACAACAAGTGCACATTTAACATAATTAATAAGGTAGCACCATTATAAAATGCACATTCAAGCTTGTTCAAATGGTAGCTACCAGGGTCAAGAAGGGGCCACAATAGGGGTCAAATTTTTAACATAGGACTATAAAGGAAAATATCTTTAAAATCTTCTTCTCAAGAACCGCAAGTGTACATTTTATCAATTAAAATTTATAGCATCATTATATAGTGCATATTCAAGTTTGTTCATATGGTTGCCTCCGGGGTCAAGAAAGGGCCACAATGGGGGTCCAAAGTTTAAAATGGGATATTATAGGAACTATTTTCAAAAAAATCATATCAAAACAGTTAACATACAATATATCAGGTTATTATGGCAGCATCATTACATATAGTGTAGTGTAGATTCAAGTTTGTTCAAATTATTGCAGCTGAGTTCAGGATGGGCCACAATAGACGTCCAAGTTTAACAGGTTTATATAAGGAAATATCTTTTAAAGTCTTCTTTTAAAGAAAAGCCAATGTACAGTTTTGGTATTCGACGGCCACAGTTTAGTCTTTGTCCACACCTTTCATTAGTGACACTTTGTAAATTCCAAATTTCTGCAACTCTGGGAAACAAAATGCTCAGGTGAGCGATGTGGCCCATGGGCCTCTTTTTTAATGTTCCTTTGGTTAATATTTTCAACGTTCTATTGTATTAGAAATCTCCCCGACAATGAGTACAGTGTATTTATTACATGTATAACTGGAAAAAGGAACTTTCTATGCCCGGTGGTGACCATTAGTAAATACACTCCAGAACTACAGGAAAAAATATATTGTCTGGATACAATACAATTAATATTACGAAAATTCTATCATGAATAATAATCCCATTGGACTTTTTTAATTCCAGTAATATTCTTCTACCACAGTGAAATATCGCTTAGAGACCATCTCAGTTAGAAGACCACCTCACTAATCAGTCTAATAAAACCATCAAAATTAAATGTCTATTTCTCTTAAAGCATATTTTTACCTCACTTAGGAGATAAATTCACTTATAAGACAAATTTTAGCCAATCACTTGGGTGGTCTAAAATGCAAGGTTCCGATGTACTTTCATTTACTACTTTCTGCGTCGACACAAGAAAAAAGGGGAACCGCTTAATCGGTCTAACTTCTGCTAATGCACAAGTCATCAGCAACTAAATGCAGTTGGCGCCTATGGCTCCTTGTCTAAACACGCGGAATTTACGATTTGGCATAAAACAAAAACTCTGCAGAGTCATATTTTGGTATCGGGTTATTTATTTAACCCAATCTAAAGGTATGCTCCTCTATAATACCTGATCCCATCTCTCACTTTCAGAGGTCCGTGATTGACCCATAGGCCTATAAGCTTTAATTGTGTTGTCGCACAGACTAATAATAACACGTTATCTGTTTCCAGTGCAACGAAAGAACAAGAATTTCTACAACAATAACCTGGTGTTATCACTTAATTAAAAGTCGAGATCCTACCTAGCCGATCTAGAGGTTTTTTTTTAATTAATTTTCCGATAAATGTGGCACAATTCCTACTGGATACATAGTCCTTGCACTTTATCCTGAGACTCTCATTTCTTCCACGCGTCTAATTTTACGGTGCTGGGTCGTCGGCCAAATATCTTAGAAATAATATAGAAATATATCGACTCTTGACCGGATTAATCTCCCCCTCTGCTCTGTATCCGCGTTTTTCAGTATGAAGCTAATATCTCCAAAATCAAGAATGGTTAACGTTCAAGTTCCACTCCAACAGTTTTGCTCTATCAATCCCTATCGTTACCTTGTTTTACAGATGACACCGTATCATGGCTTCGGTCGTGCATCGAAATGGATTGTTTCTTTCATTTTTAATAGCGCTGCCTTGCAAGCTGTTTGATTAGTTACCCCGATGAATTTTCGCGAACATGAGATAAATTCTAAAGATCGGATAAAACATTATCTGTGTTCACACTTTCTGGTTTCCACTGAGGCATGTGACGTCATTTCCTGTACGGAAGCCACGACTGAAAGCCGGGATCATATCTGGAAAACGTATCAAATGCAGTTGAACCTTCATTGCACAAGCACGAAGCCATCGCTAAGTGACCAAGAAGAACAGGGGCACACTGACTCCAGTGGCCTGCAGTAAACGTAAGAGACCTGCAGATTTGTTGCTAAATATCGTTTCAACAAAATGCTATAAGTGTAAATTTGGTAATTCAATACATCTGGTGTACGTACGTGCTAAAAGGTATTTCCCAAACGCATTGACGCAAAAGAGGATCTAAATATTGATTTGTTGATTTGTCAACATATAATTTATTAATATACTGGTGTACAACGTAGATGCGAGTAGATATTCATAATAAAGAATAAGTTATACATGTGTCGGCTGTTCTATTTTTATCGGTAGTAGCCTGGTGTATATATAAATCATTGTGCGACAAACGTTGTTGTATACAGTTGACCTATAGTTTAGTCTGACCTATAAATAGACACGCATTTCAAACGAGAAGAGTTGTAAACATTGAAATATGTACATACTAGTATTTCTTATCAAATTTCTTAACACGTTTTCAAACAAATTCAGTAAAACTGTCCTCGTAATCACAAAGTTAGTTTGAAAAAGCGTGTAATATTGATACAATCATGCATTTCAGTTTTAATTCTTTGAGAAAGTATTGATTAAAGTGACTGCGATCTCCGTCTTTGAGAACCAACACCACGTACACTGTGCTAGTCTGTGGCGATAAGAAATACGAACGTCTGGTCACATGACATAAAGATAATATTGCATATGTTTGTTTCTCGCTTACTTGGCATTTTAAATGTGCTCAAGTACGTTATAAACCCATAAAACTCGAGAGACGTAGTAAGAAGTTTTGCATCCGAAATACATGTACTGACCTAGCAGTATTACAATATCTTTTTTTAGTTGAAACCGACGTAGATTATTGAAATATGGACACAGATGCTAAAATTGTGATAATAGGAGCCGGAATTGCGGGTTTATCTGCTGCGGGCGAGCTCCTAAAAGCGGGATTTCAAAATGTCAAGGTTCTGGAAGCATCTGATCGGTAAGTATGACCAGGCGGATAAACAAAACTTAAATTCTCTAGCTCAATCCTCTTCCCAGTACATACATGTATTCGTAAGCCTGCTAATGAGTGATACTGTAAGCAAACTGCGCAAAACGCCATAGCAGACAAATTATGTTTATGTTATATCCGTAGTGCGTATTATTCTAGTTATAACAATTAAAACGTGCAATTTAATTGTAATTCAAATGTCAAATGATTTGTAAGTATAAAAATGGTAACCATGACCCTGGCGATTTAAAGAATTTCCATTACTATAAATAGACAATATTCTTTCTGCAGATTGATAGCCTAAGGGTCGTGACCTAGCTTGTTCGGCGTAAGGTCGTAAGACTGTGTATTCGAGTCCGCTCGGGGAAGGCGGCTGGCATTTCATGCCCTCAGGATGAGACAGTAAAAACCTATATCCTGTATCACAGAAAGAGTCTGCAAGTTTAAGAATCTCATTGCCGAATTACCGAAGGTGGCGTGCATTGGCCAAATGTGTTGCCCTTAATTGGCATTAGATGACGACTTCATATAGTTGAAAAATATCTTTGGTGAGACATTAAACAACAATATAAAACCAGCAATACCAATTACCTTGAATAAATGATTTATTAGTACTGAAATAAGTATTTTTGTTTACAGGAAAGGTGGGAGGATTTATACAAATTCATTCGGAAAATACAATGGAAACAATGCTATAGTAGAACTAGGAGCAAACTGGATACATGGAATGGGAGCCAAAAATTCCGTTTTCAGTTTTGCTGATTCAGCAAATCTACTGAAGCCGTACATCTTTTTGGACAGGTACAATTACCAGTGTATTACGTCGTTTTCGATTTTATTTATTCATTTATTTCTGTGTGTGTATGTACTGCATCTACATCTATGTAACTACATTGTAATGAAGCATTTCCTTGATATAAATGTATATCATAATGTCTAAAAAGGGCAAAGTGAATAAAGATGAATGTTTCGTGTCAAGAGATAAGTTTCATGTATTTTAGTATCCAAATACATACATGAAGTGTTTTAGATGTACCAAACATATCCAATTTAACTATAACTTATATACGTTTGTTCTTATAGATATTCCGGGTACTTCTACACCGAAGACGGGCGACAGATAGACAGATCATTATCAAAGAAGGTAATAGAGATATTTCAGAAAGCAGAGGCAGATGCGGATAACTTTTTGACAGAAGCCACCGATGATTCTAAGAACTGCCAACAATACTTGGTGGAGCGCTTGCATGAAATTTTGGAGTCCTTTGAAAGCTCCGAGAAGGAAGACTTGAAAGCCATATTTAGTTGCTTCATGAATTATATGGCATTTCATACTGGTGACGACATGGACAAAGTCTCGTTAAAATACTATGGTCAGTTTGAAGATATTGAGGGAGGAAATGTTAAAATACCTGGTGGGTTCACCGGGGTCGTAGATGCCCTAGCAAAGTCCATCCCTAAAGAACTAATTGATTACGAGGTAAAAGCTACCAGTATTCAATTACACGTCGATACATCAGGCATAAAACCTATACATTACGTCAAACTAATTTCTGATGCCAACAATGAAACTAATTCGCGTGTATATGAAGCTGACCATGTGATATGCACGTGCTCTCTCGGTGTACTTAAAGAACATCATACTAGTTTGTTTCAGCCTCAATTGCCATTAGATAAACAGAAAGCCATTAAAAATCTAGGATTTGGGACCGTAAACAAAATATTTTTGGAGTACGAAAAACCGTTTTGGAGATTCGGGGAAGGTGGAATCAAGTTTGCATGGCAGTATGATGAGATGTTAGACGAAAGCAGAGACACATGGTATCGCCGTATATTTGCATTTGATGAGGTTCTATATAACGGCAATGTATTGGTCGGATGGATACATGGTCATTCTGCAGAATTCATGGAGACGTTATCAGACGAGGAAATAAAGACGACCTGTACAAATCTAATCAGAAAATTTAAAAACGACAAAAACATCCCAGAACCGCTGAGAATTGTGCGATCCAAATGGAAATCTAATCCACATACCCGTGGTTCTTATAGTTACATTGCAACTGGTGCAACAAATGAAGATATTGCAGCATTAGCAAAACCTATTCTTATTGACGATAAACCGCTTCTAATGTTCGCTGGAGAAGCAACCCATGAGAAATATTTTTCCACAACTCATGGTGCCCGTTCAACTGGACTTCGCGAAGCCAAGAGGCTGATTAATTTCTACTCTAAGTGATTTGAATTCTAGCCTGCTCGGTGGAGGCGTATGATTTTTCATGTCCTCAGAATGAGATAGTAAAAAACGAAATCCTGAGTCGCAGAAAGAGTCTGCACGTTAAAGAGCCCTCATTGCCGAATAACCGACAGTGGCGTGGCGAAACTAATGGAGCTTGTTCAACTTGAATTCATGAAGCAAATAGGTTGATTGATTTCTATTCTAAGTGATTTGACAAGAAGAGACACCACAACATTGAACGTACATGCGTTTAATCTATTCTAAGATATTTCCTATTTTTCCTTGAAAACGTGTTAAACATACTATGTCGAATGACAACTAACCTACTAAGAATTCAGTAGTGACTGATTCTGATTACCGGTATCAGGTGCTCGGTAGTCAGTACGGACCGATACTGGTTGGCATCACGCAAAAGTAATTCTAGCTAGTTAGCTCTGTACGGAGGATAGTTCAATTTATTGAATCGATATTCATTATTGGAAAACTGATAAACTTGTATCGTCAAAGTTTCTTTACGTACCATAACTATAACTCATAAACAGCACGTTTGTTTAATAATTACAGTGAATATTACTTACCTTTACAGCATATTATTCGTGCAATTTTATCCAATAATATTCCTACAGATTAGTACATGGAAAAATACGCATCACATATATCAGCCCAAGGGCTCAATATCAGACCGAAGGCTTTAGCCCGAGGTCTGATATTGTCCGAGGGCTGATTTGATATGCGATATGAATTTTACCATGTTATAATCTGTTTACTTGTTTATATCTGTTTACAAACAAATGTCATCTTATGCAGCGCGCCGTTTGAAGTCCCGAGTTATACCGTTTTACACGATGAGTTGAATTCCGAAGTGCCTTATACGGATTTTTGCACGGCCGGTCTGATACTGATACGGATTTTTGCACGGCCGGTCTGATATGGGTCAGCTGATTTTGCCTGTTTCATACCGTGCAAAACTGACGTGTAACGTATTTGGTATATGAAAATCTATTGTAAATCAGTGTTAATATAAATTATTAGGATCTCCTTTCCTACGTAGATACTATTTCCCCAATAGCTGGTCACGAAAATTTGTTTGATGCCCATGAACTCTTGAAATTGAAAAACCGATTTTTAATGCTTTACGTGTCTGTAAAGGGACATGTAGCCGTTTGATCGTCTATTTGTTTGCCTGTCATTCCTTCACGTCTTCAATTTAAAAAGATGTTTACTATTATGATTGTGGATGATATGGTTTTCATATTTTGTGAGTAGACATATTCCAAAATATGTTACCTTGAGATCTTGACCGTGATATTCGACCAAATTATATGGTGAAATAATGGTCATATAATTGTTGTTACTTTTGAGTGGAGCATGACAAGGCTTTCCACTTTAAACGTGTATTCGAATGGAATACCTTGCCTCTTTTGACCTATTTTATTAGCTTTACAGTAAAAAAAATAACATTCAGAAATATGTAAGAGTATGGGCCAAGGTATAACGCGAGGACCTTGTTATTACAACCAAAGTTTATGACCTTGGCACATTTACATTTGACCTTAAGATTGATACCTTGGCATTTTACCTAACTTTTGAAAAAAATCACCTTTAGTAATTACCTTCAAAAATCACCTTTGGCATTAACCAAATATTAAGTAAAAGGGCTATGATTAATCACATGCGTATTTCTCTTGATTCATCCCTTTCTAAATATACCTAAACTTCTTTCCTCTTCACTTTGACGTGTAGGACAATTCTTTCATCGAAACATTGGCCTTGAAGTAGATCTACTATACCTCCGGCCATTACCACCTTTCACTAACCATGGATCTTTTACTTTTGAGTTGGATAAAAAGAGCAAATCAGGCAAAACTTGATTATTGTTTGATTGATTTGAACACATTTTATTGTACATTAAAGTTACAAATGGATCAGGCACAGTAATTTCTTAAAACTTAGTTTGCTTTCTCCATGTTTATTGGAGGTACTGTTTCACAAGTTAAACTTGACTCTATTTATGATTGACTGTCTTACGCGGCGTTACATTTTTATCTCTAGGAGAGGAGGTCAACAACTCAGTTAAATCGTTGCCTGCTATAACTCAGTTTTTCGCAGATGAATTGCAATATTTTTGACGTTATCCACAAAGGTTCGTCTCATTTGTGATAATTTCATTACGTCCGTCATATCTAGACTAGTGTCAGATTGCCTATCATCAACTGTATTATTACATCATGTGATGAAAGCGCCAAACTACCTTCATGAGCATACGATGACGTTGGTATACAAGTGAATTCTGGTTCGTGAGTGGGGCGTAAAGCAACAATACAACAAAGCAAGTAAGCCTTGAAGCTTTGTGTTTGATAAATATTTCCCTTTGAATTACATAAAAGAGTCATATAGTACATACAAAGTTATCAGACTTGATGAATACTAGTATTTTTCACACTCACCGAGAGAAGCTAATTACACTTAAAATGTA
>JACSZP010007102.1:1188-16001 GCA_016161895.1 Pinna nobilis | reverse complement strand
TTGGTACGTTAAAGAACCCTCCCTGCTCTACGGCCAACAGTGCCGAGCACAGGAAAAATTTGTCGCCCTTCACCGGCACACGGTGACGTCTCCATATGAGTGAAATATTCTTGAGTTGGACGTTAAACAACAACCCAACAACAACAACAAAGAACAGTGATATATCCCATAATTCGTATAAGGGATGCAAAATAAGGAGTTGGGCAAACACTAACCCCTGGATACACCAGAGGTGGGATCAGGTGCCTAAGAGGAATAAGAATGTAAGTAAGTATGTATGTATGTATATATGTATGTATGTATGTATGTATGTTTTTGGCCTCTTTTATTGAGCATGTATTTAATATTGTTGCCTCCTCTCATGTATATACAGTCGAATCTTGAAAACTCGAACGTTGTTCTCTCGAAGTGAAAGCACAGTCCCGATTTTTTCCCTTAATAAATCAAGCAAACTTAGTCTCGATCTTTCGAACATTGATGTCGAAAATTTCGATCTCTCGAATAAATTTCACATTCTTAAGCTTATAAATAGCTATGGAATATCATCTTAATGTTTTAAAATGCGAATGTTCGGCAGATATCGTAATTACCTCATGTTTATAAAGTAATAAAGATGACGATAATGTCAAATAATTTCAGTATATTTAACCAAATCATGAGTGATGAGAACAGTGATCGGAAAAGGGAGTGAATAAGAGGGTTTTGGATCGGCGGAATAGCTTTCAGCTGGAGAGATATAGTAATTTTGAAAACTCAAAGTCTCGAAAACTCGAAGTTTATCAGTGGTCCCGAGCACTTCGAGTTTTCGAGATTCAACTGTATATACATACATGTATATCCTTTAACATTTTAGGAAGCGTAACTCGCGGTAAGCGGAACAGTAGCCTATGCCGATTATATCTCAACGGGGATCCAGTTCAGACATCAAGATTCAATTATTTAACACCGTGGGATCTCTCTGAGTTAAATGACGGAACTGAGAGTTTCTTTGCAACTATCTGCTGAAGATTTTATAGGCTCTTAAAAACTCAACAGTCGTTTGTCTTAGACAAATATAGTTAGCTGTATTAGAATTAGATTATATAGATAAGGAAAAAGTTAATTGAGGATTCTTATAGATATTAATCTAATCAAGATGGTAAGTGAGGGATTGAAATAGTACCAATCTTATTATCGGAACAGGAGTGGTATAGACTTAACAAAGCTACCCTTATGTTATTCCTTATCCAATATAAGGATTGTCAGTTTTTTGGAGCGGATCTGTATTATTGGGGACATAGTACAAAAATGGTTTTCACTGCTGTTGCTGTTGGGGTTATTGGACGAACCACGCATTTATCTGTAACTCATTTAGAGACGTCATTTCCGGTGAAGGGCTTCACACTCGACACTTACGGTTTATGGGAATATATTGAAACCTACTGTGACAACAGAGTTCATCTTTTCAGCTTCAATAGTCTCATCTAAAAGATACGAATAGTCATTAACCTCAACTGGGGTTCGAACTGCAGACACCTTGGTCTGAAGACGACCATGCTGCCGAGAAGAGATGGCGGCTCGAGTATAAGAATTACTGTATACAGGGATTTTTTCGCCCCGTTTTATTTTCGCCTCGTTTGCCCTCATCATCAGTTGACAAATTCAAAACTGGGAGAAATAATAAAAGTTATGGTCTCGAATAGAATTATCAAGAGACTGGGCGAATTCAAAAGTGGGTGAAACTGTTAGGAAGTATATCAGGGAGAAAATTACACCGGGCTAAAATAACCTAATTACATGTACATACAGTTTGAAGTTAGAGTAGGTACATGTATATCTCAAAAAATTAATTTCTTCGATGAAAGAAAAAAAAAAGAAGAATTTTAATATGCAAATGATTGAAACACTGGGACCTGATACGGTATCATAGAATGTCCTCATGTGACAGGCATAGGGTGACGCGATTGGCTAACATGACCTGGAGGTGTGTCAGTGGTAATAGTGAAAATATAGTCTGTGAATAAAAGAATTTAAAAAAAATAGGAAAGGTTAGGGCGTTAGTCTCAACATGACACCGCAAAAAGCTAATGCAGGCTTGATAAATGATGTCCTTTATCACATTTATGCAATGAAATGAATAACATCAAACGTACCTATGCAATTTTTAGCATTTGGACTAATAGTTTCACTGTCTCATCCCAAGGGGGACGGAAATGAAGAAGCGCCATCTGTGAGAGTCGAGCCAGCGGCCTTCCGGTTCTTATGTTAGACATTGTACCGATGGTCAAGGACATTTTGGTCAACCATTCGTGTCCACATGGTATGTTATCTCCTGTTGTTTCAGACTGGTCTACTTTCGACTGTTGTGTTGAAAATTTAAGAATAACAAAGAAATTCTGAAATGACAGAAACGTACATAGATCTGCATCGTTCGCTTATACAGACTCTTTGGTGTCAAAATATTTTTGTGACCTCGACGTACATGCGCGGATCCAGGATTTTTTATAAGGGGGTGGGGGTCCAACTGGTGAAAAGCAAAAACCTGTCCCTGTGAAAATGAGAATTTAAGCACAATTGACCAATATTGGTATATATTTTGCAAATTCCAGGGGGCGGACCCCCCTTGTCCCCCCTCTCTAGATCCGCGCATAACTTTATATGGCATTTAACATTATGTAAAATAGTAAATATCGTCTCTGGTTGGTTGGTTGGTTGGCTGTATTGTTGTTTAGTGTCCCACTCAAGAATCTTTCTCCCGTATGGAAACGTCACCGTGCCTGTATGCCAGTGAAGTGTGGCAAATTTTTGCTTACTCTCGGCACTTATGATCATTGAGCAGGGAAGGTTCTTTAACGTGCTGAAACTTACTGTGGCAAGGGACCTCGTTGTTTTTTTGTTTTTGTTTTCGTTTTTGTTTTTGTTTTTTTTTTTTTGTTTGTTTGTTTTTTTTTTTGCTTTTTGTTTTTGTTTTTGTTTTTCTTTTCTTTTCTCTTTACTATTTCAACCGAAGGAGAATGAAAGCCAAGTACAGCACGGCGCGTATTTGGACCCACGACCTCATGATCAGAAGGCGAACAATGAGTCAGGTAGACCCCTCCTCTAACTGGTATACTACAATGTACATGTACTTGGATATCAGTTTCTCGCAGTCAAGTCTTGTTTTCGTTGTTGATCCGGTTTTTAACTGTTTTTTTTTACTATAGAGTTACAATAAACAATATCTTTCGCAATGGTATACGGGTCGCGTTAAATATGACACCATTATATAGGTACGGGAAACTTGATACTCCCCTTAGAAATTCGATCAAGAAACAGGAAATTGAAGAACAGAGAACATATGGTAGGTCACCTTGAATCGAAATATTGCACAAAATAATGCATAAGTACAGCATTCCAGAATGTCTAAATGTTTTGCTTGTCGAAATATCAGGTTTGGTTTACGCCTTTTCCAACGTCACTAGTAACGCACGGATCTAGAGGGGTGGATGATGGTCTGTAGCCCCTCTCCCAAATTTCGAAAGAATATACAATGATGATAGATTAAAATAAATGAGCTAATACATTTGTTTGTTTTTTGTTTGTTTGTTGTTCTTTTTTTTTTTGTCTTGCGTTTGCACCCCTCCCAGGAAAACAACCCGCGTCTGTTTTTATTTTAGTCAGTAGTTAATATTTTAGTGATCACAGCATAGCTGATGCGGGGATTCGGCTTTTTCTCTCGCCAGGACGAAAGCTCGAGGAGCTAGTGCCATACCTCCAGTCTCGTCGTTTTCATCATCGTTGTCGTCGTTCTCGCACGTAGACTAGTAAGTAGGCTTAAGGCAAGGCTATATACAAATGTACTTTGAACAAGAAAAGGCGGCTTGTAATATTTCACATATGAATTTTTCATAATTAGGGGTTGGTCAATGTCTGACGTTTGTGAATATTAAGGTGTCACGGATGGTTAATTCACGTACAAACACCTTCTGTATTATCATCCTGTAGATTTTTCATTTCGATAAAAAAATATTTCAGTATATTTCTGTGACTTAATGTTTTACACTATCCGATGTATACACATTTTAGCATTATTTTATTTAACAAATGCGATAGTGTAGACGTTGAATATTCAGCTGTCTACCATATAACATCCCAATAATTCTCAAACAATAGTTCACACGCAAGATTTCGGTCAGTATCTGTCGTATAACACTCTCAGTCATTTGAAACTCTTTCATCCTTTCTTCCAGAGTAAAACCATGTTAATTAGATTTATAACCCATATCTCTCTTGTCCAGTTAAAACAAACCTCAATTGTCAACAGACAGAGGTTTGGCATTACATTCAATGCGAAGTGTGTGGCATTAGTTTCTAAATGAATGTAGTTTTGCGGGAACCGATTTTACATCAATACACTTGTATTGTACCATTTTTCGACTCATACAATGCATTTCTTTTTACCCTAAATTAAGGCCTGCCACAGAGAAATCTTATACTATCTTCATATGTATCTATACACGAGTAACATATTAAATTCTCCCCAATACACCTACCTTGAAGCCTCGGTCACAACCGGCCGTACGTCCACTCTACGGGCTATCTACGGCACACAAAAAAAAAACAAAAAAACGCCTGCGAGCAACACATCTTACGAAATGGCTGCAACTTTTTGTCGGTGCCCACGAATTCTACGTCTCTTACCTACGGCAAAAAAAAAAAACAAAAAAAAAAATTAAAAAAAAAAAACGCAGAAGACGCACAGTTTAGAACCCGGTGCGTCCGTTGTGACCGAGGCTTGACCACGTCGAATTCTGACTCAGGTCCTCAGCGCGTCACTTCTCGCTGAGACCTCGAGCAATAAAGACTGAAACTTAATTCATCCCGTGGTCATATTTTCAGGTAAGAAATTTAAATTTTCACATTTTATCTATTTGCACATGTTGAATGATTCTATGTTAGTAAACTTGGTATATTCATTTGTATCATTTTATATTATTTTGAAGAAAGATGGTGAAAGATATATATATGTATTTTATTATGAAACGGCTTATGCCCAGAAATTCATACTTTACATTTTCTTTTGTCAAGCGCACTGGGTTCACTAAGTGATTATTCGACTCCAGAATTTGGACGTCCTGAATAAAAAGAGAAGTGAATTGGATAATACCAGTGTGCAGTAATTCCTATGAAATCTGATTAGCAAAATTCATATACATGTACATGTATGTGTTTCATAAGAGATCATTAACATATACCATTTATTGATAATACCACGTGGAGAGGCAAACTACCCGCTACAATGACGTCGTCATTGAACTGAAGAAATTTTTCACCGAAGAACGACATTTTTATTATAAATATCCAGATTTTCTGTAACCTTTAAGAACCCAAAATCGAGACAGGTCTAATTTTGTAACAGATGTTTAAGATCGTACCTACACATTGTGGGTTTTTTTGTTGTTTGTTTTGTTTTGTTTTTTTGTTGTTGTTTTTTTTTTTTTTTTGTCGTCTTCAGTTTCATGAGACGTTACCACTGATCATGCACTTATATTCAGAACATTGCCCTCAGAGAAAAAGTATGGCTTGTAATAGACGAGATAGCATTAATCAGATTTCTGTGAGCGAAGAAAAAAAAGTTTTGATTTACTAATAATATCTATAGTGTCCTTTTTTTATCTAACTATGGAATTTTACTTAATTTTATACAGATTCAGTTGTGTCGAATTTCACAGACATACGACTAAAGAATTTCTCTGGCTTCATTTACACGCTGAAGAGAATATTCAGTGAAAACTCGCCTATTTAAAGACGAGGCTATTTTCACAACAACAAAAAAAGGAAAGGAAATAAAAAAGAAAAAAAAAATCTTAAAATTAATCGAAATGGTACGTGAGCAATTGTTCGATTCATCATATTTTGTACATTTTTTGCACGTGACAATTTTTTATGGGATCTGATTTTTCATCAATCATGTAACGAGATTGTAACTTTTTTCATTGAATTTGCGTTATATTAAGTCAAAAAATCGATTTCAAATTACTTTGCACGAGTGTTTTTTATGGTAAGATTCTTTGTGAGAGGCGGTGGCATATTATTTTGGAAACCATCTTGTATCAAAGGCCATTTGTACATAACTACCGTAAATCCAGTTTTATTCGCGAGAATTTTATTTTCGCGTAATTACACGAGAGCAATTACTCGCGAAAATAAAGTTCTCGCTAAATTTACTAAAATTGCATTCACATGCAATTTGCAGCATAACTTACAATACTTAGCATGCACACACGCGAAAATATAGTGTCGCAAATAATTACAGAGCAACATATTCGCCAAAATAAGGTTCCGCGAAAATGTCTTGAACAGGTAACTCTCACCAAAGGATCATTTCTCTCATTATTGTTCATGCGCGGATCCAGGATTTTTTCCAGGGGGTCAAAACTGTCCAAGGGGGGCTTATCTATGTCAAGAGAAAGAAAACGGTTAAAATAGGCATTGAAGTATCATTGACCGATAATGGTGTCCGGATCCCCACCGCACCCCTAGATTCGCGCATGTTGTGATCAAATGAGCTTGTGTTTTGTTAAACATCCTATATAGCAGTTCGAGAATGTCTCACTCAAATGTCTCGTAGCCGAATGCCGGTGTAGATATTCAAATTTTGATTTCGTGGTTTCTGTCTAATTACAAGTGAAATGTCACTGAGAGGATCGTTATCGAACAATACAATCAACCAACCAAACTGTCTCTCGCTATGTTTTTCTGTATTTCGCTATGTTTTTCTGCATCTCGTTTTGTTTTTCTGTATCTCGTTTTGTTTTTCTGTATCTTGCTATGTTTTCCTGTATCTCGTTTGTTAACCTGTATCTCGTTCGGTTTCTTTTTTTTCTATATTTTTTTTTTGTATCTTGTTCTGTTTTATATATCTCTTTTGATTTTTCTATTCGGTTTGTTTTTCTGTATTTGTGTTTGTTTTTCTATATTTGTGTTTGTTTTTTATGTATCTCGTTCTGTTTTTCTTTATCTCGTTTTGTATTTTCTGTATTTCGTTTTGGTATTCTGTAGTATTTGTGTTTGTTTTTCTGTATTTGTGTTTTTATGTATATCGTTCTGTTTTTCTTTATTTCGTTTTGTTTTTTCTGTATTTCGTTTTGGTCTTCTGTATCTTGCTTTGTTTTTCTGTATCTCGTTCTGTTTTTCTTTATCTCGTTTTGTATTTTCTGTATTTCGTTTTGGTACTCTGTAGTATTTGTGTTTGTTTTTCTGTATTTGTGTTTGTTTTTATGTATCTCGTTATGTTTTTCTGTATCTCGTTTTGTTTTTCTGTATCCCGCTATGTTTTTCTGTATCTCGTTTTGTTTTTCTGTATCTCGCTATGTTTTTCTGTATCTCGTTTTGTTTTTCTGTATCTCGCTATGTTTTTCTGTATCTCGTTTTGTTTTTCTGTAACCCGCTATGTTTTTCTGTATCTTGTTTTGTTAACCTGTATCTCGTTCGGTTTCGTTTTTTTTTTGTGTATCTTGTTTTGTTTTATATACCTCTGATTTTTCTATTCGTTTTGTTTTTTGTATTTGTGTTTGTTTTTCTGTATTTGTGTTTGTTTTCTGTATTTGTGTTTGTTTTTCTATATTTGTGTTTGTTTTTATGTATCTCGTTCTGTTTTTCTTTATCCCGTTTTGTATTTTCTGTATTTCGTTTTGGTACTCTGTATCTTATTTGGTCCTCTGTATCTCGTTTTGTTTTTCTATATCTCATTTTGTTTTTCTGTATCTCGTTTTGTTTATCTGTTTCAAGTTCGATTTTTTTTTGTATCTCGTTCTGTTTTTATATCTCGTTTTGATTTCTCTATTCGATTTGATTTTCTTTATTTCGTTTTCTGTATATATGTTTGTTTTTCTTTTTCTAGTTCTGTTTTTTTGTATTTGGGTTTGTATTTATGTATCTCTTTCTGTTTTTCTTTATTTCATTTTGGTTTTCTGTATCTCGTTTTATTTTGACTGTACTTCGTTTTGTTTTTCTGCATTTTCATTCTGTTTTTATGTATCTTATTTTGTTTTTTCTGTATTTCGTTTTGGCCTTCTGTACCTAGTTTTGTTTTTCTGTATTTGGTTATGTATTTCTGTATTTCGTTTGGTTTTTCTGTATTTCGTTTTGTTTTTACTGTATTTCGTTTTGTTTTTCTATATTTCGTTCTTTTTATATGCAAATCATTCTATTTTTCTGTATTTCTTTTTGTTTTTCTATGTTTCTTGTCATACTGCCTTAGCGACCCAATGAATCAAAAGAAAACCTGTGACCTAATGTTTGGTTTCCAAAATGGCTTTTTCCTATATGAATCCCCTGAATTAAGAGACCACCTGTCATATGTGGCCCTTTTTGCTCCTTTCCTTGTACTGTAGTTCGTACTGTTTCTCTTTATCGTGTGTTGTTTTTCTGTGCTTCATTCTGTTTTTCTGTCTTCGTTAATTTGTCTTTGTATCTCGTTTTATTTTTTTCTGTGTTTCGTTCTGTATTTCTATATTTCCTCCTGTTTTCCTAATTTCGTTTTGTTTTTACTGAATCTCGTTTTAATTTTACCGTATTTCGTTTTTTTTCTGAATCTGGTTTTCTTTTTTCTGTATTTCGTTCTGTTTTTCTATATTTCCTCCTATTTTCCTGTATTTCGTTTTGTTTTCTGAATCTCGTTTTATTTTTACTGTGTTTCGTTCTGTTTTTCTATGTTTCCTCCTGTTTTTCTGTATTTCGTTTTGTTTTTCGGAATCCGTTTTCTTTTTTCTGCATTTCGATCTGTTTTTCTATATTTCCTCCTGTTTTCCTGTATTTCGTTTTGTTTTTCTGAATCTCGTTTTATTTGTACTGTGTTTCGCTCTGTTTAACTGTTCTCGAGTGACGACACAATTCTGTACATGAACTTAGTTAACCTGCGTGATATATGTACTAGGATTATGAAACACTCACGTTCTCTTATAATATATAACAAAATCTCGCAAGGTGAGACACGTGTTTTTCACCTGAAATGAATCAATCAATTAATTTTTGCTACTGTAATTGTATCACGATGTTCAGGACATAAATCTGAATAGACTGAATTGTATTTTTAGTTCCATTTTGACAAATCTTTTATTCAGGTTAACATTACTTTGCATACCGTATATCTCGTATTGTTGGTGTACACTTTTCTATTGTATTTCGTAATATTTCTTAACTTTTCGAACAAATGTACGATGCGGTAAATGTAATAAGGTCGCCTCTAATTGTACTCTGGGAAGTTTTAAATGCCATGATCAAATTTCATACATTTCGGATGAAATACTGTATTCTCAGAATGTGGGCGTCGACTTATGGAATGTTTCTTAGGTAATTAAATTGACAGAAATATTAATATCAATATGTGTATAAATTTCGATACGTTATGCCACAGGTTAGTATTTCAATGCACCGACTGTAAAATGCCTATTTGATTATGGAATTTGCCTATGATATTTGTATGGAAGCAAAAGCAAATTGGAGGAGGGGTAATTTTTTATTTTACATTTTTTCCGGAACCCCTCCCATGAAAATTTCAATATGTATATGATCATTAGTCAATAATGCTTAAATGCTGCTCAATTTATGAGTTGATTTTTTTTACCACAAGTTTCATCCCCCACGAAAAATCTTGGATCCGTAACTGTGTTTCATTATGTTTGCACATATATTTTGTTCACGCGATTGCATAGACGAATAATCAGAATGCTTAGCCCTTTTCACGAAAAATCTAATTCCTAACGCAGTCCAATTTTCAATCAATCATACATGTACTTTACAGTGCCTTTTATGTAAAAGATAACCACTAAATTGTAATGAAATCCCGTGATTTATTTAAAATGTAAATCAGATTTGAATAATATGTATATCTATTGAATTTAAGTTAAATAATCAGCACCAGCATCAGGCACTGTATTTACGTGTGATTTTAATCTTAACAATGTTTGTGAAAAAAGGATGATGATTCCTTAGACCACGTCAGAAGTAGGCGGATCTGCGATCTCCTTATGTACGACCACCTCCTCTCAATATAAACGACACACACAACGTGACACACGTGCCTGAGCCATGTGCGGATCCAGAATTTTTCAGGGGGTGGGGTCCAGCTTATGTCAAAGAAAATCCCAACCCTGTTAAAACGAAAATCTAAGTATAATTGACCAATGGTGGTATATATTTTGCCAATTCCAGGAGGGTCCAGACCCCCTAGTTACAGCTGAAACGAAGAGGGTATTCAAATATTAAAATACCTTGAACTTCGTTGCAGCCCTTGACACCCCCTCTAGATCCGTCAATGCAAGTGGATTAATTTCTGCATCCGTTCTTGATGGATATACATGTACGTCAACAAACAATAATGGAGTAAGTTGGATTAAATATCTTTAAATAGTTCCACTCCCTTCTCTCTTTATTTTCAATAATAATCAATGGATCCCACATCCGTATTGAATCAATGCATCTAGTGCAAGACTGAAGTAATTGCGATCGTAGCTTGTAAAGACAACAAAAATATGTACATGTATTCATATTTATTTGATCCTCTTTCAGGTACGCAATCTCAATTAATTATACCACTGTATGTATGTACCACTTACGTATTGATTAGAACAGTTTGTGTTATTACTGTCTATTTATAAGAGCACATCGCGCACCTTACATGAAACGGAGTTTAAGTACCTTGTTTGTTTTTATATTATTGGAACACACTTTAACTTACTCACGGCTGTGCGTATAGCTGCTTGTCATTGGTCAATCTTGCCATTGAATATTAGAGATCCACAGAATAACATGGTTTTGGGTCTTGTAACAACGTATGCGTCCGAGCCGGGCTAGGAAAAGTTGTCATTATTAGTAGAAAATGTGATAAATATTCAAGACAAAATGGAGAATTATCTTTTAAAGTTTTATGTTGGATTTTTATTCTTACTGTTTGTTTTCAAGTGTATAGCAATCGATGAGGAGCTCCTAATCGCCCAGTTTCTTCCAGGTAAGTTTGGNNTGGACCCTGATCTTACAATAAAACCTCTCTCTAGACCGACAAACGTACTCAGGTCGATCAGATCGTGAGCGTTTTTGGCTCTCAGCTATTTTCGGTTTACGACTCCGGTCATTGTTTTTTAACGGATTTACGTTCGGTCAGTGTTATTCCGACATTAATACGTTTATTTGATAAGCTTGTCGCACTACAGTCGGAGCCCACACCGTTTTATTGCGCATTTAATTTGCGGATTGGACTCGGATCACTGTAAGCCGATCCCCTGTTTACGTTAAGTTCTTATCGTGAAAATGTAAACAATGCTGGCTGAGCACAAGGTCACTGAATTGGGTAAATTCTATTGAGCACTGAAAGCCCTTAGTCGCGACTGAACAATCAAATTCCAATCACCAGAGCATTAATTATTTCTCGTTTAAAGGCATTTTAAATAACATGTGTGGACAATTTCCATATAGTAGATTTGCGTAATAGGCGTAGTTTACAAACGATGTACTTTTCTAATGCAAATGAAATATTTTAGAGTTATTTTTAGAACTGACTTCGTTTCTTGAAACACTTGCCATGTTGCTGGGATTGAAAGATGCGTTCAGTTTTTAGGCACTTTTGAAAAATAATTTTGGCTTGCGCAACTTCGGACATAATTAGCACTCTGTAGGCACATACCGGTACTTTATTTTATATCTCAATCCTATTAACTTTCGGAATATTCGCTCGGCCTATGCATATATCTAAATTAGATCTAAGTAGCACAATGTACATATGTACACATACATGTAAATGATGTATTTGGCTAATCAGTTTAAAGGAAACTTATTTTAAGCCTATGTTATGGTTGATCTGTATGTACAATAGGGCCTAGTATGGAGTTATGAATAAATCTTTTAGACATCTTTTTGTTGGCATTTTTTTTTTGAAGTCTTGAAATGATTTTTTTATTTATAGGATTATTTCAAATATAGATTCAACAAAAAATGTTGACATAATTATTAATTCTAAATTCTTGACATGAAAAATGCCAAAAATGAATGTGAGATGTTCAATATTTCTTTGTATAAAAATTGAATTTTTCTTGCTGTAACAAATAACTCAAATTTTTTAAATGTCAAAGAAAAGTTGTTGTAATTTTGTTTAACGTTCCACTCTAGGGCAGAATCTTTCGCTTACATATAAATACATATAAATCTATATAGGGAGATGTTTTATGAAAGTAATATTTTTGATACGGTACCAAGAACATCTACATTAATTTGCTAAGCCCTCACCCCTAAAGAAATAGACAGTATTAGACCCCTTATTTATGTATTTTTATGTAAAACTGTGATATTTTGATAACTTGTTAAGAAAATAATGAACATGACCCATGGAGAACTTAAATTTTCCTTTTAATTCTTAGTTAAATTTAGATTGTCCCCCAAAAATTTGAAAAAATCTCCCCATTGTAATATTTCAGGTTGGCAATGAAGAATGGTTAAGAATTAATTTTAACACAATTTAACAATTTTAATCACAATTTTAAAATCTGTGTGTACACATGTATATATTCAAGATACCTGTACGGTACACTGACTAAGTAACACTCGCAGTCAGGGTTGCTACGTATACTAAGTAATTAAAATTGTCACCTCATATGGGCACAATGTACAGGTAGAAACTTGATGAGAGAAAAACCTTGAATTTACTGTATGTATAAAAATTATCTCAGTTTTAAGTGTGAAATATATTACCGGTACAGACACTAATGAAGTATATGTTCAGTTACTATATAAAACAGTTAAAATTCATGTACCATGAAGCCAATTTGTATAAAAACATCTGAGATACTGGTACCGTACAGTTACAAATCAAGTAAGCTTATGAATAATGATATAAAGCCATGCATCTATTGATACATCACATGAATAAATAAGTGTCATTTACTGTAATCTAGGTAAGTTTGAGTAATCTTGCAAAAAGTAACTCAATTTAAGAATTATTTTTATGGTGACATCATTTCATGCCTATAGACAGAAATGCCCATTACATGTAATCCAACATAGCAATTATATAGCCTATCATGTCTGACTCTGATGTTTATGTGTACATTGTAGTTAACCGTAATGTTATTGAAAAAAAACATAAGTCAGGTAGATATATAGAAAGTAGACTATACAATGTAGTTTTGTCCTATAGTCAAAAACCTTGCAGAAATAGTACGACTGTGACGACATATAATTATGGTGACGCTGGCTTATTGATTAATTAGCGTGTTTGACTTCTGATGGTAAGGTGATGGGTTCGAATCCTCGCTGTGGCTGGCTGTCCATGTCTTTTAATTAGGCTTTTATCATGTGTAGCCTATTACAGACTTTGGTTCGAGTTACATGTATACATACCTAACCATTATAGTGTAATAACCTTTTAAGTTGAATTCAATTAGTGTAATGTTCAACCTTTTAAGTTGAATTTGAGTGTCAGTACCAAAAATCCTTAAAGAACGACTTCAAATTGCCTGAGGCTCCTGAACGCAATACGTTGAATAACGATAAGCTGGTACATGTACATTAGACCTCTGTACCGGTATATATAAAAGAATTCATACATGTACTACTGGTAATTACTTGCCAAGTCTCCCCTACAAATAGGTAGGTTCCACGGCTCACCCTATAGGTAGCCAATTAAGCCATTGACTAGTTTTTGTGGAAATTGGCTAAAAATAATTGTAATTGGCTAATTTTCTGGCTAACTTTTTTTTGCTGGGTAAATGATTTGATTGGTGTTCAAATATGTTAAGCCTAAGTGCTAAGATAAAATTTAGCAACGAAAGTCAAGGAACAAAAGGGAGATGCTTACAAATATATAGGTACATGTACATGTAATAATGCCTTAAGTTGCTAGCAGGTGTGAGTCTGTGTAAATTATCAAAAATATTTCACATACTGGCTAATAAAATTATCCGTTTGCTTAAAAAAAAATCTTGATTGGCTAATTTTTTGGCGAAAAATTTTCTGAGTCATATATTTGTTATAAATTCTTACAAAAGAAAAAAAAATGCATACCGGTATCTGCCCAATGAAAAACTCACATTTTCCTACAATGTGTACTATACATCATTCGCATGTATAATGTATATATATATATACCCTTTAGGTTTAACTGTAAGTGCATGCAGTCATGTGATTTTGGTTGGCAAAATGATATGGATACCCAGAAAGTCGTTATGGTAACTGATTGTTTATTGACATCATTTTCCAGGAATCTGTATCATTTTGCCAACCAAAATCATAGGAGTCCTACAGTTACAGTGAAAGGTCTATTGATTCTCAGTTTTAAATTACTTACCTTGTGTGTGTACATGTACATAGTCTCCCTATGAGACACATGTTTACATGTATAAAAATATCTCCAATGGAAATTTTTCAAGTTTGAGGAATCTGATGACAATGTTCAGAGCTTAACATTAATAGCCATTTTTAATTAATTTGTCCGCTCCTTTGCATAGTTGTCAAAGTCAGAAATTTCAATGGAAATTTTAAAAATTTGAAAATTAGGGGGGGGGGGTCCTGCAATTTGTGTTGCTTTAATAAATTGTTTGGAAAAATGTTTGCTAGAAAGAAATTACATTATGTACTGCATGGTAATAGGCCTATGTCATACATGTATTTATAAATTATGACGAAAAACTGATTTTCAATAAGTCTAACCAGTTTTAAAAAATGTACCGTAGGCTACATATTTGAGTTTCAAATGATAAATATGTCACTTAAATATTGAATATTTTTACTGATGGCAACATTCTGATAATTAAAGCTTGGAAAAGTGACAGCTGTTATAATTTGAGCTATAAATCTAATTTCAC
>JACSZP010007097.1:0-17205 GCA_016161895.1 Pinna nobilis | reverse complement strand
AGAACTTCGAGGTTTCGACGTTCGAGTTATCAAGAGTCACCTGTATTTTACTCCTATTTAATACCAATAATGGAATATACCTGATTGTATATACTAGAGAAGGTCTCATCCAGTGGTATGCATAGAGATTACACAACAAGTTGGGATTGATTATCATGTATATCCAACTCGAGTTAGCTAATTTTCAAAGTTTTAAAGTCCGAGCTCTAGCGAGCATTTTGAGACTTTGAAAATTCAGTAACGAGAGTTGGATAAACATGATTATCAATCCAAATGAGTTGTGTAGTTTGTTTCTACCATAACACTGGATTATCTTGCAAATCTAAGCATTGAAAACGTCAAAAAGAATTTTTCTTCAATTCCAGCCATAATGAAAGCCAAAAAAATGTATTGTGAAGTCATATATTATAACGTCAATTGAAGGCGTCATTATAGAATTTCCTGACGTATCAGCCAATCAAAACGCTCGGAAGACGTTTACCACGTGTAGTTAATCGATATATTTAATCAACTGCAGTCTCGATTATACAGCCGTTTTATAATGGTTAAACTACGCGTGTTATGGTAGAAATTTTGTTCATGAATACGTTTGCATGCTTCGAGTAAAAGTAATCTTTGTCAATCAGGATCTCTGGTCCAGAGCTAATTGTCCGGAAATGTGAAGCTTCTCGATTACTTATTTCCTCAAATAACATAGAGGAAAATATCAATGTTGTCGCCACACAGATAATGGAGAAATGATGCCATTCTTTTCAAACTTCTTCCAAATCCTAATTTACTTAAAATACTTTAAACAGACTCTAAGATGTTAACGTTGCAACTGTGATACGGTGTATCTTAAATAGATATTTATCAAAGGGTGAGTTTACTATCTTTCCTTCTTCTTTGTTCTTATTTGCATAAGGATATTCTCTTTTGGATTGCACTGAATTTTACCTAAATGTTTGGTTTCAACAAAGCCATTTATTTGGCATCAATTCAACAATTACATAAAGACAGGAATTAAACTAAAACATATCATATATTTGCCGTTCAGTAGCTAATGACAAAAGTGATTTACAAGGTGTATATCTTTAACTTCATTCAAACTTCAATTACAACAGTATGATTGGAGTTTAGTTTCATTTGGATCATAAATCATCAATGCAATACAGGCTATTTACATTTCATAATAGAGTAGATATACATGTAATGTTTGTTTCCCGCTTCATTCTTCTTGTTAGTTTTGTTCTGTTTTTTTTTTCTTTGTTTGAATTTTCAATTCAAGTTCAATATACAATGTATTAAATGTTCATCAGAGAGCAATCGTTGTTCCTAAGTTAGCGTGTTGGCCTTCCTACTGTGGGGTCATGGGTTCGAATTAGCTTTTTGAGTCTTTTCTTGCATACAGCCTTTGGGTGAGAAAGAATTAACAGAGGGTCCATGTAACAGTGTGTGTCATCCCTCAGTGCTCAATGACTTAAGTGCTGACCAAAGACCAAGTCTATAGTACCTCCACCGGAATTTAGGTGAAAAATTCTTGAATGGGCTATTATAAAACAACACGTGTCTTACTTTGTTGTATTTTAAGAACTACATCTTCGGTAAATCTAAGATAACGTTAGATAAGACTTCGTGTGATATGGCATAGAAAAAGCACATCATGGACAGAATTTCATTTTGAAATGAGTTCAAAGTGGGAAATGATTGTTTATCAGAAAAGTCATTTTGATTTTACGTGTATCTAACGGAATCTTATTTCATATTCGATTAAATTTAGTTCGAAGAGGAAATGACTGTGTATTACAAAAGTTATGTCAATTTACACGTGTGCAAACGAATTTTAAAGTAGACGTTTAATCTAAGTAATAAGAAAATCTTAAATTCACTATTGTGAATCTACCTTTTACAATTTTGTAGTACGACACTTCAATGAGGACCAAAGATATCAGAAATAATAGAATAAACACTAGTATTAAAAGGAAATGACGATGCGAAAGATAACAATGGTTAAGGAAATAAAACATGACATGAAAATGCGGTACAACATGGGAAAGTGAGAAAATATGTGAAACATAGAAAGCTACCTGAGACAAACAATGAAAATACATGCATCATTAGTGACTGTAAACTGCAAAGCGATATGAGTTGAATGCAACGAGAGAAACAAGATAAGGCATAATGAAATACGAATACGAAAGATACGAAATGACTTTAGGTCAGGGATATGTTGTTAGGACTTTATATGAATTATTCACCTTCTTGTTTTTATGAAATACGATCTGATTGTTTTCTGTAAAACAAATCATCTGTTGACGAGTCCAGAAGACTAAAATGCTCCTTTCAATATTTGCATAAAAGCATACTTATGTTTGGTACAATATTCAAAATGCACGTTTATTAGAAAATCAATATTGCGCCAGCTTTGCTATTCCTTTTTACGAAACAAGATTAAATTTTCATCTTTTCTTTAAGATTAGAATAGGGAAAGTGTATTGAGATTTAGAAAGTAAGATCATTTATGTTAACACATGGGGAGAGGGGCCTCGAGCTTAAACAGTTGGCGATATATTGCAAATTACGATATCTCTACATACAGGAAATAAAATGATATGAATTTTATTTTTTTATTTTTCGTTTTGATTTATTCATTGCTTTACATATACATGTATATCCAGATTTAGTGCTCTTCGTGACAGGGATTTGGTCTTCAGCAATCCTTTTCACAAAGAATCTTACGATAAAAATCACTCGTAGTCGTAAGTACATGGTATTTTATATTTGATTATTTGACATATTCTAAATGTAATTAAACAGATTTAGTAACAGTCTGATTAGTCCCATTCATGTAATTCAAATTACATCTCAATTGGTCAATCTTATTGCAAATGTACAAAATATGAGCAATTGAAAAATTGCTAATTTACGATTACGAGTGATCTTGGCAGAGGCGGATGACATTTTCGTTCTTCGGATGAGACTTCAGACAAAAGATGCTCAGAAATGCCTTATAAATCCAAATGAAAAAAAAAACTCATTTGAACTTTCAGTCACCTTTGAAAGAATCATACCCGAATATACATGTAATTGACTGATATGAATATGAAAATCTTGTGGACGCTCTATTATTTTGAAAAATAAATTGATGATAGATTTGAATGCAGAGATTTATGTGTCGAAGCAAGTGACGGTTCGTGAAAAAAACCACTCACCCTTTTTGTTATAAGTGCCGATTAAAGACCAAGGACACGTGTTTGTTTGCTCAAAGAGAGATAACTAGAATTGAATTCACTTACTGAAGCGGGTTCGGTTTTGTGTGATTAGAGCTTATCGTTATATGTTTCTGTCTAAAATTTGAAAAGGCAAGAACAACATCCTACAATGCCTAACTCAAAAGTATATAAATAAGTATATAAATAAACCCATTCTTCAGACAATGAGAGTACATCATTTCGCACACCAATGGTTGAAGCTTGCTCCATGACATGTAGTCAGAGTTCTCTAATTCGACTGATGACCGTATCTCATTTTTCTGTAGTAGTATTTTTTTTATGTTTGTTGACATTATTAAATGTCAATCTCTATTGTCAGTAGATTACCTCTTGCTGGTTTTGCATGTACATTATTTTTGTGTTGTGAGAACATTTAAGATTAAATTGGAATTTGTCCAGCATTTTAAGTTGGTCAGGCTTCCACGCAAATGCTTTTGATTTTATAATGCAAGACAAAGAGAAAATTGATGAAATTCTCCGGTAAATGATAACACATAACAATTAAACAAATTATGATCTTTTCTGTCATAAATGTTGAAGACGATTTGTTGGACGCATTGCATTTTCACTTCAGATGTAATAGCTTCAGTTTTATTGATCGGACTTGTGCAAAAACTTTCATCTTAAATTTTCCGTCTGATATCCAGTACACAAAGTTTGTTTCATTTTATTTTGAATTGCTCAGATTTTGAAAATAATTTATTCGTACGCACTTTAGTATTAATGTAGATATTCTTAGCATAGAAAATTTATCTTGTTGATTCCCAGAGTAAAGCCTTCACATTGAAATACAATAGAATGGTATGTCTGGATTCCATTATAAATATGTGGTATTTCATTACATTTTCGTTTGTGTCAGTATCTCGCAAATATGCTGTCGTTGGTTATTTATATCAAACAAATTTGTTTTTTGACATGACAAATAAACGGACACACCTAAAAAAAAGTCTGAGAAAACTGGAAAAAAAATCTAGTTTTTGGATTTGGCATTATGTATTTTGATAATATAATATGCCCAATGCTTCTGTTTCATTATCCGTTGTACAAAACTGCGTTATAACTTGGAAACGCAATTTATCAGCGTTTAGACAGAAAAAAAATTAAGAAAAATAAACCAAAACCTTACACTGTACATAAATGTTTCTCTTTAAAGTATATTTACATCTACAAAAACAAAGAAAACTATCAGATAAAGATATCGAGAAAAATGATCTGGATAAATGATATCTACACCCACAGGCGGCGTCAAACTTCAAGATGCGCAGTTCTTATTGTAACTTCTTAACTAGAGCTAGCGTTATATATATTTATTTAAAGACAAATCAAGATTTTAGCATGTTTGAAAACAAGTAGTTTTAGGGACCATATTTCAGGCGCTCCACCAATTTTAGATTTGTAACACCAAAGCAACAAAGAAAACTATATTCTGGCCATGTTGTTTAAACTATAGACATTTATAACGAAACATAAAAACATTCGATAGACATTGGTTTTTCTTATTATTGATTATGATTATACATTAGGCTCAAACGAATGGAACTTTTTTGAAATCGTTCCGTTTCCTTCGGGTTCGTTGATTTAGAATAAAAACGCCATTCATGAGAATTTGTTCAACAGTCCGACTTTCGGTCTGCTTTTAAGTATCCCTTTTGCTGCATCAGTATGCTCATTTCGACCATTTAAAGTGACTACTTCTTGCTAGATAGACATTTTACTGAACTCGTAGGGTTTTCCGTAAAACATTCGCGACGTGTGTGACATAGCAAAAGCAGATGCTGACTCCTTCCCGGCACCTGATCCCATTCTATGGTGGATTTCTTATTGTTTTCCACATTGACAGTGTTATCATACCCAGTTTGTCGTGTTTATCTGGACTTGATTTGTTTTATCTGTTGACACTTCTCCATTTTATTTGACGTTCTATTCGATGTAATTGTAGAAAGAAATCAGAAGACATGGTTAAGACAAAAAGTGTCTCGATAAATAAATCTCATATTTAGTTCTAAATTTATTCGGTATTCTTTAAGTAATATATTCATATTGTAATTTACGTCTGCCAAATATATGAACATTCAACACGTATCTTCAGAGGAAGTTTGAGAAAACTGAAAAAATATAGTTTTTGTTTTTCACATCATGGTTTCATAATATAATATGCTCAATGCCTAATTTTCTAAATCCATTGTACAAAACTGCGTTACAACTTGGAAACGCAATATATCCGCGTTTAGACAAAAAAACAACCAATCATACAAACAAACATTTTCAAGTAATATGTTCATTTCGTTATTTAGGTCTGTTGAACAAATATAGGAACATTCAACACATATCGTAAGTAAAGGCTGTTGTGCTCTTAACAGAAGATACTTGTTTTTATAGGGCATCTGATCCTATCTTTGACTTGCAGAATTAATTGATATTTCGGTTTTCATCTTATTTGTATTTTAGCTTGGTCATTAAATATATAAAATGCGAATTTGAAAAGTGGTTGGCAAACCTTTAAAATATAACATATCAGATACTTTTTAATCGTTAATTATCCTATGATGCAACGAATTAAATATATATTATTATATCCTAACGGATATAAGGCTCGCGGCGGGTGTGATAGGTCAACAGGGGATGCTTTATCCTCCTAGACACCTGATCCCACCTCTGGCTTATCCAGAGGTTTGTATTTGCCCAACTCCTCATTTTGCAATTTTTTGCAGGGATTACTAGATCGATCAATGTTCGTTGCCTTTACTTTTTTATCCTCCTGTCTTAGATTTTTCGTTGAAAACAATCCCATTTTCCGGGAAATATTGTTGATTGGTATCTTAGGGAACATGTATATCAAATGCATATGATATGTGGCAACATTTAATTACATGACTTCTTTGAAGATACATGTACATGGAAAACCAAATAAATGGATTCATCCGAGTGTCCTATGACATATTGGTAATTTCAAAATAAATTCCAAATGCATGAATGATGACTTAGAGTTGTCATTCATGCATTTTGGAATTTAATTTATTTTGAAATAACCAATATGTAATAGGACACGAGGGACAGCAACCGCAATCGAAGTTTTTCCGTTTAATCCAATGGATGCAAAAAGAATTTTCTGTTGGTCTATATTTATAGATCAGATAAAGTAGGGTAAACGTGCAATTGTACTTTTGTTCTAAGTTATCTGATGCATTGAGATATTGATGGCTCTTTGGTATACAAGTAAAGCGTAACACATGTTCCTTGTTTTAAAAATCACAAGAGGCATTCAGTTTCAATTCTGACTTACGCAGCTTAAGTTATATCTTATTTATTTAGTTGTATAACGTTAAACAGATAGCACAGGGTGAGATGTCAGAGAGAGAGAGAGAGAGAGAGAGAGAGAGAGAGAGAGAGAGAGAGAGAGAGAGAGGTAAAGCATATGCGTGATTGTCGGAGGTTGTGATATATAATTCATAGTTTTATATTCATGACTGAGTAATTTTCAAAACACTGTATGGCATAGCGGATACAGGTGGTTGCTGGACAAAGTAGTGGGGCATTGATATTTATTTATAATATCTATATAGAATACCAGTATCAAATATATTCCAATGCATTATGGTGAAAAAGAAGGGAATAATCGTTTTTTACAGCAAACGAGGAACTTTTTCAGTGAAATCGAGATGGGTGTTCGTATGACAAGACTTTAATTTAATAGATTTATCAAGTTATTTGAAAGCCTTCGTGTGTCCCTCCTATTTTCGTAAAGGGTGGTGCGTTTCTGTTGGAGCTCAGTAGTCATTTATATTACAGGGCGTAGCCGGCATTACGACCACGATGTATGCTACAAAACATTGCAATGACATTTAAAGAGAACTGCTTATACTCTTGCCTAGAACTGAAGTACAAATCACATGAGTGTTTCTATATCAAATACCGATTGTGTTGTAATACTAATTATTCATTTGATATGATCATTTCGCCTATCCAGAGTTGATTCTCCTACTTACTCTCTGACATCCACATCTTAACATAAAAACAAACAAAGCCACCACCCTAAACAGTTGGTTTATGACTATTTCTAATGATTGCAAAGAAATACACAAACTTGTGGCACACCTCAAAAGTATCAACATAAAACATACATTGCTTATTCGAAAATACCTGGTGGACAAAGTCTGGGATTTTACAGGAAAAAGGTAGTTTTAATTAATGAAATGACTAATAAGCCAAACACCAAAACACTCAACAAGAACATTTTGAGGCTAGAGTCTGTTTTTCTTAGTTTTCACATATCAATGCGATAATTCGATATCCATTTTATCATAGAGTGGTTGGCATATTTTATGGGTAAAGGGGGTACAAAACAGGAAAAAGCACAAGGCAGCCGCAAGATACTGATGGAATTATCCACATAATCGACCTTGGTTCCAGAGAGCAAGATTTCATTTTGTGTCGATTAAATGTGGGGGACTAAACAGTTTAAATTATGATGCTTTCACTATTCCACCACGTTGCTACAGAGAGCATATTACGTTCATATAGGTCATGTCGCACTGACTCTCCTGGGTTATCTCATATCAGCAACGTAATTACACTTATTATATCAGAATATTTCTGATATTACTTTTATCTTTTTGCTGATACCAAATGTGGGTTAATTCAAATTTGAACTTCAAAAAGCTTTATTTCCTTGATATGTATGTATGATAGAAAAAAACACCCTATAAAGAATATTTGCTAGGCTGTGCATGATCCGTTTGTAATGAGTCTTTGGGCATTTTGTCACAAACTTAACTTGCTTTGGAAAAAAAAAATTGATGTGTATCTGTTAGGAACAAAAGCTGTAAACAGCTGGCTGTTGTTGATTTTGTTCGAGCTCCTATGATGTTACGAATTCTGAAAAAAGTATCAAATTAATCCGTTGCAAATTACATAAGATATTGAGCATGTGATACCGTAATACTCCCCGGCTTTCCGTGATAAAGGACCTAAGATTTTAACTATATCACTCTAGCGACATCCGAAGCTTGGATTCGAACCCGAGACTCAAATGATTGAAACAAAGTTCTTTATCGTTTGACTCACTTTTTGATACTTTAAACAAGAGTACAGTTACAAATAGTTAACTCCCTTTCATCAAAGAAGATTTAGAATTTAAGCTTTTCAATCTAAACTTCAATGGTATTGTTTTCTTAGAAGTTTTCTTTTTTAGAGATATATGTATGTGCTTTGCAACAATATTCAACCAAACTGATGGACAGCCAATATTTTCAGAAGCCTGTTGCGCGACTTATATTAGAACCCAACGCAATAATTGCATAAAATACATTCACTAAAATATGTACATATACTTTCTCCGACTAACAGCGCATAAAAGTTGGGTTTCCCTTTTCTGCTTTTATTTTCCAATGTCTGCAATATTGGAGAAATGTCAACCTTTCTAACTAACAAACAATGACTCATATTATAAGCCAAAGCGAATCGGATATTGTATACACATTTTACGAAGCATTGACATGTTCATGTTTGTGGACACAGTTTGAACAGAAACATGTAATTTAAGAACTATTGTGAAAGTATAAAGTAATGTTTGTTCTCATTTGTGTGAAGATAATGATGGCTTACCCTTCCGGAGCACCAGATGTCACCCTTGGTTTTTATTGGGGTTCGTTACTTTATTTTTAGTTATAGGTGTAACTGTGTGTATTACTGCCTGTTGTGTTGTCTACTCTCCTTCTCAACTTTGGAGAGGAGAGGGGCGGATGCAAACCTTTGACTAGCGAAGATAGACCGGACATAGCATTGATACAGTTCAACAGTGTTTCAATTTCACGTCCATCGTCAACGATAACAACGTTATGTTTACATGTCCTGAGTACGATTATTAAATACAGTTACTTTGCATGTATAATGTAAATCTTTCCTTCCTTTCGATGCCCTTGTAGGTACCATTGAAATGTCAAATGGTCAGAAGCACGCCCATAAATATTTGTAGGATATAGGCAACCTACCATACGAAGACTTCTGTAAAGTAAAACAGAAAAAGAATTGTGTTCATGATTAATATTCTTTTATACTTATTGAAATGAAAGAAATGGAGTTCTAAAACAGAAAAAATATATCGAGAAGAATTTTGCTAATGTAACAATTCCTATTCTAAATAAAATCACGTGTTTGTCCTTTACTTCCTAGCATCTCGTCTTTTAATGTCTATCTGTAAGATTTATTAATGATAGTGATTAATGATTTTGAGCAGGGTGTTTAACAAAAATATAACCATTCTATCAATCAAAGAGAAATATGGTGTTGGATTGAATGGTTTGGATCGACAATCCATAGAAGATGGCGTCTGTCAACAATCACTTTATTTGTCTTTGCGCGTTCAGAGAATATTCTTGAAAAGTAAATGAGTGACAGATAGCTTAAAATCCTGAACGACACATCAGAAAGCGTTTTACTATGGGGAAAACTTTAATTTTTTAGGTCACTCCATCAACTGCTGGAAAATGCGCGTTACTTTAATGTTACCAAGACTTTAACATTATGTATATTTAAATACCTCTGCCGTATTTGATTGATGGCAGCTAGCAAAATTACACTTTTAATGTACAACAAAATAGCTAAATGTTGTTGTTGTTATTGTTGTTGTGTTTCTATTCTTAAAATATTCCTTTTCAAGAATCTTTCACTTTAATGGAGTTATCACCAAATGCTGAATAAAGACTTAAATTTTGGCGTAAGTTCAACACATCATGTCATTGAGTAGGGATCTTCAACGTGCAGACACCCACTGTGTTTACCTATGGTGAAGTTGAGGTCATCAATTCGAAAGTTATACGTTCGCCATCATGGTTTAGATGATTGTTATAGTATACAGACAATACAGATGAGGGACATGCTCCCCTTGTCGTACACCTAATCCCGTCCTTGTCTCGTTTACGACTATCGTCTACGACTTCGATGATAATTATTGTCAGGGTTTGAAAAAAAAGGTGACACGGCGGGTGCCGCGGGTGGAACAGGAGTTGCTTACCCTTCCGGGGCAACTGAACTATGTTACTTTTTTAAGTTATATATGTACATGGATATGTTGTCATGTGGATTATTGTTACATTATTGTCGAATTCGGTTTTGGTTATGGTTTTGTCTGTTTGACAATTTTTGCATTTTAAATGTTTTATTTGGTATCTTCACATATCCCTTATTTATTGATCGATAGTAGAGCATAGACCAGTCACAGTGGATACCAGCAGGTTAAAAAACTCTTCTTGCCCATTGGTCATAATTGCCGGACAAAATCCATTCTTCAGTTGGACGTCAAGCAACAATACAACAGCGACAACAACAGTAACCTCCGGCTTTCACATACGAAATAGCAGATATCATAACTCGGTCGTCTGGAAGGAATAGTTTCCCACGAATTATATAATGTGCTCCAACGAGCCATTGACAATTTTCTCAATATGATTATTTCCCTAGGCAGCAATAAAGAGGGTCATTTATCAATGACTTGAAGTAAGTAGATCAGCATGTCTAAACACCGCTTTGTGCTTACGTTTCCCAACATAGTAACTTTTCGTTGATGTTTTGTGAATGGTTTGCACCTTTATCTCTGTGTCTGCTAACCTAGTTTTTTTTTTCGATTTGCATAACAACTAGCATTGAAAATAAAATGTATTGATTGAAATTTCTAAATCTGAGTAAAGCGGAAGCCAAATTCGTTTGATATGTAAGATTAAATGTTGTAGCGAGAGGAGTAATGCATTGTTGCCTCTATTTTACTTTTCTTTTCCAAGACTACGACAAACACAATAGACAAAAAGTTAATAAATTTACATTATATATATATAGTATACAGAGAGAGAGAGAGAGAGAGAGAGAGAGAGAGAGAGAGAGAGAGAGAGAGAGAGATAATCAAAGTACCTTTCACCGTCTGAACAGACAGGTTCTGTATGAAGAGATGATTGTTACGGAGACTATACAAATGGAATAAATATTTAAATGGAAAGTTTCAACAACAACGTCGTCAGGTATATAAACAAGTAAATTTAAAGATACATGTACTTTGGATTTTACTCTTTTTCCGTTGATGTGTTAACTTCACACTAAAATATTTTTCAAGTATATATGGAGACGTAACACTGACATGCATTTGAAGGGTTACTTTCGGTCTATTTGCGGACACTTTGGTCCAGGTGCCAAAACCTTCTGTGCCATGGAACCTTGACTTTTAATGTCTCATCACACAAAAAAGTGACATTACAATGATGCATGGAAACAAAGGACCATAATCGGACGCTAATAATTCATGACAACATCACGTAACTGGTTTTGGCTTGTATTGCTTTACAAAGTAAACTTCCCTGACCGTTCTCTCTTGTTCTGCTATAGTTTTGGCAACCTGCTAGCTGGTATATTGGGAAAACAAAATGGCTTTACCCCCTACAACAAAAGTGTTTACTCAAAGTTATCTGTTATATTGCAAATCCCGGATCTGCTGTGAATGAAATTATTTGTTTTCTCGAATAAGTTCCGGTTTCTTCAATATACATGTACTTAATCATTTACCAAAATATTTTTCGATTTTGACCGACATTTCCTGAGATATTGAAGGGTACAGAAGAAGACCTTACCCTTAAATCACAATATGAAAGCTACTGCGTTACATTACTGGTGCTCTAGAGTTATACAGTATTCATGAGTACTTTTTTCTTCTCCTGGGGATCTTATTTAATTCTTCAAACAAAACGGACATTAAATTAATTAGCCGAAAGAATCTTCGGTTGTCACAAAAAGCATGACCGTAACTAACATTGAGTAGGTCGAAAAAAAAGACCGCAGAAAATGAGTCTAGCTTTAATACATCGCCCTGGACCAAACAAACATCTTAAAGAATATATGGTGGGAACACTGTTACGAAGCTTCAAAGCAACCAGATATTACTCATCAGCTTATGTGCAACGCAAATGCCCGACTGCTCTGAAACTTCCGCAAGCCACAAATGTATTGTAAAAAATAATAAATTTAAATAACTGTAAATAGCGGAAGATTATGTATCTAACAACAAATTAAGTAGTATGACAACTTGTCATAATTTTTCTGCACGTGTTTCCGGTGTATTTATTTTTCAATGTTTTCACTATTAGGCCCGGTACATTTCACAGTTGACCAATATATGAGCTTATGTAATCCAGATGCCTCAACACTGGACGACATTTACCAGGGATACAATTTTTAATTTGAATGAGACATGGCTGTAACTGTCATTTTGGCATACGAGGCGATTTACGAGGTTGAATACTAGTACGTTTACCTTACCGTTTCCGATTTGTTTAGTTTTTGCTTTCAACTATTTCACTAAATGGCAGTTGCGTTTCACAACTGGTGATATTGAGACCATGGAGCCTAGTTATTCCAGATATCTCAACTCTTGGACGAAAGTCACTGTGATATATTTTTTAGCCTGTATTGTACATCATAAAATCGCTTCATTTATTGAGACAAATTGCTTTAGAACAGAATCGTGGAGATTTACGCGGATCCAATGTATATGTAGAGAGAGAGAGAGAGGGGGGGGGGATTGTGGCCGTTTTATTAAATGACAGATATCGCAACTGTGTCAGCTGTTTACATATTTTTTTCCTGTCTATCAATTTATGCCGTTGCCTAGAGGTAAGCGTGTTCGACTTCGAATCGAGATGTTGGAGGTTCGAGCCAAAGCCATGTCGCTGTTGGCTGTCCCTGTCTTTCGGGCGAGACAGTAAACACGGAGGTCCCATGTCACAGTAGGTGTCGGCACGTTAAGGATGCCTCCCTGTACTACGGCCATAAGTGCCGAGCATAGCCAAAAGCTGTCATGTCGACGGCCTCCATATAGGTGAAAGAGTAAAATTGGGATGTTAAATAACAATCCAACAACACCCAACAACAATTCCTAAGCGTACCAATGCTAAAAACATGAAGAGTAAGTTTTTTCTTTCTATATAGACAACACAAATATTAAAAGCATAAAATAAATAATTTATTCCTTTATTGATTGACAGATGATGATCGGTCATAACTGCATAGCAATGGTCAAATTTTCGTTGTAGTTTGATATTGGCGAATATGATTATTTGGCATGCAATGCAGAAAGGGTCTCATGAATCAGAGTAATACAAAGAAAAGAGATATTCAATTAACACAAAAGTGAAAATAACCGTTACACAGTTGACAATCAGAAAAGTGATAATGCTACCAATTACTCATTTCTTTACTTGACAAATAGCTGCGAAACGAATAGATTGACTATCTCTACACATTAATTTCAAATTCTAAGTAAAGCAAACATGTGAACTTAATATTATGCTAGAGGTGTTCTCTTGTCTCGATGAAACAACCAATTAGGAAGTAAAATGGTGACACACGTGGACAAACAAAACATGTCAAAATACAAGAACAAGCTCGACAACGCCTCAACAACTCGTCTTTAACGTTCGGAACAATAAGAACATTTTCAAAAACTTTCATGCATCTTTACTTTTTCAATTTAACACTCTATTATCAACATAGTAACATGCATACCGATATGATACCAAGGCATCTACACAATAATAAAATGAACACATTTGTAGGGCATGATAATGCTTTAAAAATTAGAATAAAATTGACTAAGACTGCAAAACAACACACAGCAAAAAAAGGAAACTCAAATATATATTAAGAACTTTTGTTCAAATACAAATATTCCTTGGCTGAAAGCCGGTTAGGATGATAAACTTCGCTTCCGAACAAATTCAAGTATCATACTTAGGGCCGGTTTTGGTAAATTTTTGGTTTCCAACTGAAGTATTCGACTGGATACAGATTAAAATAAATTCTTCATTTTTCAAAGTTGAAGTATAGGAACTTCTAGCAAGAAGAAAACTAAGCAGAGTGACCCCAAATATGGTAAGGTTTTTTAGACTCCATAAATTATTAACTTCTGAGGATCTATGAAAGCAATGGAGCTTTGTAAACATTTGAAAGATGGTAAAGCAGAAAACTAAGAAGGTCTAACAAATAAAAAATTAGCTGAAGTTTTGGTTGTGACATCATATAGACTGCTTTGACTTTTTTATACCAAAAAGTCGTGACCCACTCATGGGTCGCTCCCGCTCCTGATACCTAACATAAATTCCTTTGAAACTATTTAAGTAGATATAATTTCACTTGTCCATTCAACAAACTATGCATACGAGCGGTTTTGGGCAAATAACATCGAAAGTACTACAACTGTTAAGATGCACATATTTAAATAAACATTACATTTCATACTTAGATGAACATAGATTATTACCGATGTGAAAAGATCACTTAAACGGTCTATATTTTACATGGCAATACAGAAAAATATATTCATGAAATACAAAGAGAATTAAAGTAAGTAAAAATTTTGATTTTCAACAAAGGAGGTGGCACTTGTTCCTGCTGTAAGTTATACAAAATGGGACATCACAGGTGGGTGAAATATATTTGGCGGGAAAACCTATCTAGTGACCTTAACCTTAAATAGCAAAATGTCAATATCATAGCTACAAGCTTTAAGCAGCTTCCAAAAGAGAAAACTTACAATGAAGAAATACGACTTCACACAAAAAGGGCAAAATTATTGCTAATCTTTATTGTCAATATAAGTGTACAGTGACTCTCACGGCGTGAAAACAGCAAATTCTGTGTGATACAATTTACGAGTGCGGGAGTGCATAAAGGTTAAGAAACCAAGCTTATTGGAAATAACAAGGAAATAAAGAACAAGTAAAAGAATACGAAGATTGGCAAGAAACACATCTGCAAAAAGTATAATTACATGTAACGGTCTTTCATATAGCAAACATGTATTTAGTAGGCATATCTATGCATTTGAATCAGTGTGCGTGTACGCATAGTAGAATTACAATAAAAGCATTTTTTCATGACAAAACAGAAATTACACATGAATACCGAAGATAAAGACGGATTACAAGACGGATAGCCCGAGACGCTTTGGAATATAGCAAGGGAAAGATAAGATCTCAGAGAAATGCTACAACACTGACCAAAAATATATTTGTCATGTTCATTATCACAATGCAAAGCTAGATGTACAATAAACAACACGAATATCATATACCGTCCGGCACAATTCTAGTATAGGCTACTTGGGGATACTGTAATAGCGTTACCCTTAACCCATGCATCTGAAGTGTGTCATGTCATCAAATGGGTCAAAATCACCAAAAAAAATGTATAAGATGATAGCAACTACAAATATCACTAAATGTCCTCTTAAGCTGCTGGATTTCGACAGTAAAAATAAAAATCTACAAAGAATATGGTACTGGAACTGGTACTTCTGAGGTCAGTTCCCACTGAGACATGCATACTTTAATGAACAGAAATAATTTCTCAGATATGAAGAAAAAAAACTCGACTGGAATATGTGAATTAATACAAAGTATGTCAATATCAAAGAAAAATTAATGAGAAACATATTGTATCAAACGTCAAACAACCAAGCAATTTCTGCTCCACCACTGAGATTAAAAATCTAGAAGTACATATACTAAGAAATTTGAAAGTCCTAGGTTTGGCATCATGACATTAAACAAATTACTTAATTCTGAAAATGTTGACAACTCAGCTGTTCAACTAATCAGACATCAGTATTAAAGGTAAATGTTCACACTTAAGTAAATTCTTAAAATTTATGAGGCCTAGTCCAAGTCCGGAAGAGAAGGATAGATTGAGAATAAGAAGACTTGACTTAAAAAAAATTGTGAATAACAAACGGGAGAAATTGCGAATAACAAACGGATAAGGTGTCTAAAAGGAGTCAACATTCCGAATTTCAATAATAAGCCTACATCCGTTTCAAATGTGGTCTGTGATTGGTCGACAGGAGGGGCACCTGATCCCATCTCTGGCTTTTCAGAGGACCTTGTGTGTCCTATATATGAAAGATTTGTATATGGACGAGAAGTGAATAAGTGCCTGTCACTTTATACTATTACAAGATGGGAACAGAATCAGCAATGAAAAATGACATGGTCAAATTACACAGATTAAACCTCACGACGTAGCACCAAACGATTACAATAAGACACAATCTTCAAACTTAAGAATAATGACAAACATCTCTGGACGGATAGAGTTATGTTATTTGATTCACACTTAAAAGCCATATCTTATAACAGTTATCATATCTCAAAATGTCACTGTTCCATATAGAAATAAAGGTCATGGCATTCTATAAACTATTTATTGTAAGTTAATTCGTCCTTATTATGGATATCTGTGCTGTAAAATTGTGTCACTCCCTATCACTATTTATAATATATACTTTTTTTCTGTTGTCAATTATGTGCTGATTAGCAGTTCTAAAGTTACAAGACATTGAAACTCAAAAGTACAACAAAATGTCTGAAATAGATCAACCTTATCCTGCCAGTAAAAGAGAAATGTTGACATGGTAAAAGTGAGGATTCATGGTTTGTGGTGTAGATCAAACCTACAAGCACTTGACATTTCCTAATTACACAAATTCTGACATTTTGCTCATTATGTTGCATTATTTGATTTGTATAAAACAATTATAATCTATGTTCTACAGATATCATATAAAAATATAATTCTCAAGGCTATAGAAAAAAACTTCATCATCAGGATAGCATCTATTAGAATCATATATTAAGTCCTACTATGGGAGACATAATACTGTTTGAAACTGCCAAGCCCTATTCATTCATTGATCCAATTAGCTAGTTGTACACAGAGCTAGCATTACATTAAAATTTGTATTTAAAAATAATTCACTTTCATTCCTTACTTCTATATTTGTAATTAAAAAAAGATCCTAAATACATATTAAATTCTTCGGAAGGCAGTTTTATTTTTTGTAATATTTATCTATGTAGATATTTTATTTTTTCACTAAAATGTGCCCTTCATATCCATTAGGAGTATGGGTAATTCATTT
>JACSZP010007090.1:0-13584 GCA_016161895.1 Pinna nobilis | reverse complement strand
TTTTCGAGTGTAGCAAATTGGGAATTTTGGATCACTTTTGGGGAAAAAAGATACCATTTGGAGTTGGGAATGGGTCCTTATAACGGACCCAAATTGACAGGAAAAAAATCCCTGAAAATTTGAACATTTGATGCAATTATGACTTATGAGGGATTTTTCTCAAAAGATTTTTTGTGATAAGGGCCGCAGACCACAATTGTTTTTAACATCCCATTCAGGAATCATTCATTCCCATAGAGATGCCACCCAATGGCAGCATAGGGCTTCAAATTTTGGTTTATGCTCTGTACTGGTGCCCATTGAGGAGTGAATGATCTTTTAACATGCAGACAGATAGTACAATAAGCACTGTGATTACATCTAAAGCATCAAAATTTGATAAGTTATGTAGACTTACTTGACTGATCATCACTTGTGTCAGCTTCAAGAATTCTTCCATCAAACCACATGTGAGCAACTGTCATTCTATTCTGGGTAAGGGTACCAGTTTTATCTGAGCAAATGGTGGAAGTAGAACCCAAAGTTTCTACAGCTTCCAAGTTCTTAACAAGACAGTTCTTCTTAGCCATACGTTTGGCAGTCAGTGTAAGACATACCTACAATATAAATAAAAAGAGACATTTGAAATGGATGATTTTGGCTCATATACAGTACAATGATCATGAAAATTTACACAAAGAACTCCATGAGCTTCATTCCAACATTAACACTAGTTGTAAAAACATCTGGCTGTTTTATAATGGTACATCAATATTATATCATATATATAATATATATATCGCATAGCACTACCTTTTCATACACAAAATAGAGTGATAGAGATGAGTGCATAGGCACATTACAATAGGGATTAGCACTGCTCTATTCATACAAACGTGGACAACAAAGTTTGATGCACAAGGACCTCGGACCTGAGTTTGTTACCCTATGTCCAAGCCTAAATTAACTGGTGTATGTAATACTACGTCCTTTATCTGTCATTCACAGTAACAAAAATTAAGTACAATGTATAACAAACAAATCTGATATTCAAACATCTATTTATCTCTTTTTTAGGAATAAATTGGATTTTTCATTACTTAAAAACAAGGTCCTTCTCAAAGATTAAAATGTCATGCAGTGGTTTAGATTATTAGCATATCAACATTGATGGGTTTTATACAAATCTACCGAGGATGGATGTTGTATAAAGCATTCTAAATGCTGCCCTTATCAATTTACACTTACAGTCACAGTAGCAAGAAGTCCCTCGGGTACATTAGCTACAATGATACCAATCAAGAAAATCACAGCATCAAGCCAGAAGTATCCCAAAATGAAGGCAATGATGAAAAATGTCACTCCAAGGAAAACAGCTACACCAGTGATAATGTGGATGAAATGGGCAATTTCCTTAGCAATGGGTGTCTCTCCAACCTCCAATCCTGAAGCCAGGTTAGCAATACGACCCATCACAGTGTCATCTCCACACTTAATGACAACACCAACACAAGTACCTGTAAAATGCAAGAAAAAACAGTATAATGAAAAGAAATATAGATTCATAATGCTTACTGTGATGGACATACAGCAACACAAGGCACGCTAGCAAGGAATTCAACGTGTAAAATAAAGGAGATGAGTAAAAGCCGTATCACTCATCAATCACAAGTTATTTTTAGTTTTACAAAAGAAGATTAAACTTCATGGTTAAGATCAAGAGGTAAAAAATTATGGTACCAACAGAAAGGTCTTGTAACCAGGAATACACATGTGAAATATGAAAGCTCTATCACTTACCATTCAGAAGTTATGACCAATGTTTAAATAAGTTTTTACAGACGAACAGACTGACAAAAAAAAACTTTATGCCCCCAAAACTATTTCTGGGGGTATAAAAATAAGATAAGTGGTCCTGTGACAATTGAAGGATACAATAAGAAAAATAATATGATGTAATTGTGAAGAAATTTCAAAAGAAAAAAAAAAGCATCATTCACCTTCCACTGCATTAGTTGAAAAGAAAGCCAAGTTTCTAGTTTCCAAGGGATTTTCATTTGTGAAGTCGGCTGTTCTAGTCTGTGGCTCTGATTCTCCGGTGAGTGAGGAGTTATCAACCTGAATTCACAAAATAATTACAGAACTTTTATATTCTTACTACGATTATAGCACCTTCAATAATATTACTTCTCCATCAAGAGTAATTAGTGCAACATTGTGACCGTGAGACAAAGACTGAACAATTTCATAGGCATACTCATAATAAATGTATTTGCAGCTTTGCTTTTACTGTAAAGACATGTTGGTTTTTCTTGGGAGAGGATGTGAGAAACTGGTGATATTATGTGTTTCATGTGAAATCATTTTCTAACATTAATGTTACTTTAGGCCAGGGATAGAACCCATATCAAATATCATTAGAATAGCAAACACACTGCAATGTAACTGACTCTGAGGGTTAACATGTAATATTTTTATGTTCAATTATTGCATTATTAGAAAAGAAACCAAGGCCCAGGACAACAGATCTATCCTCAAACAACTGTAGATCAGTGGCAGACATTTTCATAATTGATAGCTACCAAAGTCTACTATAGACCATACTTAAGAATTTGGTCACTTGAGAAAGAAATTAGTGTGTGAATTTGTTTATGACACACATTATTTAAGTAAAGAAAATGCTCTTTCTCAAGGGACAAAATTCTTAAGTATGGTCTATTGTACACTGTATAATAGGCAAAACAACAGCAATCATATCACTGGTAGCATTCAGTGAAAAAGATTAGAATGAGACAAATTATAATTCACCAATTATAACCAACCTTAAAAGAATGTGCGTTAACAACTCGGATATCTGCCGGTACACGGTCCCCAAACTTGACATCAATGATATCACCTAGTACAAGTTCTTCAGCTTTGATGTTGTGTTTTTCTCCGTTCCTGGTTACAACTGCAAACTATACAGGAAAAAGATGGACACGACAATCAATACCACAAAATCAAAAACCAGATTTGAACATTTACTACCAAAACTACCAAGACAAGAATTTTGTTCAAAATACAAATTATTTTTATAAGTTCTTCTAACAAATATATAACAAAGTACGAATTATCTAAAAAAAACAAAACAAAAAAAACAATATTGATATATTCCATCAAATGTGACATACTATTATCAGATAATTTTAACAAATGTTAGTAGATAATACTTTTTACCAGATAAAGACACATAAATGATATGTATCCACTCATAACTCTTTATATAAGCCACCATTACCATAACAAGCTTATTATGTTCTTTGTGATGCTTTTCCAAGCACATGACAAGTGATTAAAAACTTTCAAACGGATTTTAACCGAAAAGGTAAGGCCAGATTCCAAAAATCTCAATTTCGCAAAAAAAAAAATGTCTTCGAAATATATGACTTCCTTTAGCTGTTATAAAAAAACAAACAAAATATGAAGAATTTCTCTCCTTATTGTTCATTATTTTGATGGGGGCATCAAGACTGCAGAGAGAGATCAGTTGTTTTTTTTAATCACTGACTATATGTGTTTCTCCGGAAAAGCTATTATTTGAGATTTATCCAGAGTAAAAATTATTTTTTCTTCAAGAATTATGATAAAAAAGTTATGGGCTAGAAAATGTAACCAAACATTAATGTGTATGTTCTTTATAAGTTGACTTTAACGTAGGTGTTTGTAAATCAGTTTTAATATGTGGTCAGTAGTAGATAAATCAATATATGACAGACAAAAGGAGAGACAGGATATTTGAATCTACGGTTGGTTAGTACCAAGCAGTAACCGTGCCAAAAAATAAAGAAAATACTAGTGTTAGTGCACCAGTAATGTCAATCATAATAATCTAGGCTGCTTGCTGATAAACTAATTACTGAAGCTTTAAATCAATTTAAGTCCTTTACAAAAGAGTAAAAAAGCAGATTGTAAAAATCTGTGATCAAAAATATACCATCTCATATTTGTTCCTCAGTTCTAGTAACACAAAATATTTATCAAAAACTCAATGCACAAGCCAAACAATTAATCTTGGTTCTCCAATGCTGTGCTTCATACCAACAGTCTACAGTTATGGAATCTAAACTAATGATAAGATATAAACTATCTCAATAAAAAAAATATTCTAGATAGCATAAACACTTCTAGAAATGCCAGAGGTACAGAAGTTGTTGTTTTCACTCTCTTAGAGAAAATAACCAATTTAAGAATTTAGAAAAAAAAGTTATAGGGTTCACATTTGTGACCTTTGATGAGTAAGAAAAGATACAGACTTCCATTCTAATGGGAATATTAAACCAAACTAGCCTAGAAAGATTTTAATTCTATAAAGATAATGTAACTTGAATTCTTAAAAAGACAACAGCAAGTGTACCTGAACTGAGACAAATATGAGATGTTTTGTTATTCCGGTCATTTTAGTGATGTCCACGCTACAAATCAGATTTCTGGGCAACCTTACATTACCTGTGGCACCAAGTTTTTAAAGGAATCCATAATTTTGGAGCTTTTAGCTTCTTGATAATATGAGAAACAACCTGTCACGACTACTACACCAGTCAACACTATGCCTAAGTACAGCTGAAACAGACAACACAAAGAGAATATACTTTGAGATATATGAACATTCACGGGTCAAAGCAGGACTTGTCCAGCACATATGCATGTGAACACTTTGACCAACACTTTATCTGATTTGTGTCAACACTCAAGTGTTTAAACAATACAAATGATAAGTGTGAACAAAGTGATCCCAAATCTGACCGTTTCACTTCTGATAAAGGGAAAAGGTCAGACTAGCCATTGGCCTGTCACAAAAATGTCAAGGCTTATAATTAAATTTTGCCATCCCTATGAAGTAAATGAGATAGTCCACACAATTTGTTTGCCTTGACATACTTATATTAGGCCAATGACTGTCCAGTATAAACCATACCATGAGTATCATTCATGATGCACATTTTTAAGTATCAGAAACATGGCGGTTTTCATGCAATACAGGGTAGTATCCCAATTCAAGAAATTTTGGTAGAGCTTTACAATGACAGCAACTACTGTCGCACATTGCACCTTAACGTTCTATCAGTTTTGAAATGCATACCTAAAAATTTACTTAATATTTTTACTAGAACTCTGCTCATTTCTAGAATTTTTAAGACACTACACCAACACTGCAAGAGAACCAGCTTTTTTTCTGAAGCTTCTCAATATCCCTGGGGATTATATATATACCTGTGGTACTAAATTCTTGAAACTATCCATAATTTTAGAGCTTTTTGCTTCCTGATAGTATGAAAATATTCCCGTGACAAGCACAACTGCAGTAAGTACTATTCCTAGGTACAACTGAAATATACAAGTCATTTGCTGATATATATTGATAAATTTCTGAATTTCATCATCCCTAAGTGGTGACATTACCACTTACACACACACACCTTGTAGCTTATGGACACAGAGCATGTTTTGACATCCTCTTTGTCAAATATATGAATTGGTATCTTCATTCTCTGTGTCTCACTCAAGATAAACTTCAACCCACACCCCCGCCTTACATTTGAAATATTTCTACATGCATGCAAACTCCTTATAACAAAAATGAGAGTTCTGAAAATATAAGTCTGCAAAGACAACATTGCATATTCCACAATAAGATGGGTTCTGAAAAAGTAAATGTGTGATTAGTAGAAATGCTTTTGTAATCTTGAACTTTCTAGAACATAAAAGTATAGCTCTTCCTTTCATTATTGATCAACTTCCATTGCTCACACAGTAAAAAAAAATATATCAGGAGTAATCCCCTTGAAAGGTCACGCAAAAACTGACATGCGATAACTTTCCAGAATCTCAAATAACACCATAAAGACAAACTTCAAAACTACACAGCCATGGCATACAGTAGGTCAGACTGAGCTATGGCCATATATATTCTCAGGCAAGATCCATAGGGAAGACCTTGACACAGTTTACATCAAATCAAATGCAGAGAACGAGGTAACAAACCTTCACACAGATGGACAAAACCTTTACTATGCATACATGTACATTGTACTGAAATCACTAGGCAATTATATTCATTATAAAACTTGTCAATTTTCAATTGATATACCATCTATCGATCTTCAAACCTTGTTTAAGAACTATCTTTAACATATCTTTTCTTTCATGCTTTCAATCTAAGCAAAGACATAATTCAAATATTGTATACATTCAATATGAGAAACTCATCTTTAGATCTAAAATCTTTAAAGATTTTAAAAAGTGAACAAAAAATACTTACATTATCTCCAGGTGGATCATCATATGCACCGGCTTGAATTGAATAAGCTATAAAACAAAGAATGGCTCCTATCCACAGCAAAAGAGAAAAGCCACCAAATAATTGCTTACAAAATTTGATCCACTCTGGAGTAGTGGGGGGAGGGGTCAATTGATTTGGACCATCACGTTCTAGGATTTCTTTAGCTCTTTGTTGAGACAAACCCTGAAAAAGACAAAAAAGTTTTTCTCCTTGTTTCAAGAAATAGCCTCCCTTAGAATGGAATATTGCATCTCAAAAAGTTATCTACATAGGCCTATCAGAATATATTTAAAAGTATTTCCTAAATATCTAATGCTAGAAAAGTCATGTTTTCCACAGAATGATTTTTACTGGACAAAAATGAGCAAGATCATTCTTTCGATGACATGACAATGAATAAAAGATTTGGAATTAAGACCAGTATTGCATCAAAGATCATGAGTGACTTACATTTGCAGTTTGATCTGTCCTCAGACACTACTGTTATGACAGACCACCTGTTTATAAATATGTTTACGTTAAATATTTGAATTTTTCTTTAATGTAAATCTGGAATTTGTCCAAAAAAATTCTTTATGTCTCATTTTGAGACACAAGAGAAAGGCAGATTGAGCCTTGTTTACAAATTATCCATCATTTAAAGCAAAAGAATAAAATTTTAACTAACCATGTTTGGATCTGTTCCCAGTCTAGCATATAACTCTTCAATAGGTATCTTGTGTTCATCCATTTCCAATTCTTGTTTAAGTTCATCAAGATTTTCCTTCTTCCCCTTCTTCTTTTTCTTTGCCTTTTTAACATCTTCTCCTCCCGGTGTGACAGCATAGCGGTAGCTGTCAGCCCGCGGATTCTGTGAAAATTGATAAAAAAAATTGTTGAAATTCAGCTGTAATAATGTCTCTGTGTATAGTAGGTCACTAGGGATTCTGATACATAAATCACAACTTAGGGCAAATAAAACTTGACAACAAATTCAATTTATATTACCAGGACTTTAATGAAATATATTCATGTTTCCTATACCATGACTGATATTCCATGGGTTGGTAGGTCAGATTCTTTTTTTTCTTTTGAAAAACAATTTACAAATTAGAATCACTCTTAACTGGTGAAATGGAATTGCAGAAAATGCTAAATTGGTACTGTGAATACAAGAGTACAATTGTGGCATCAGTGTTTATCTTCTATCTGTTGTTGCATAATTTTCTTGTCGCAATTACCATTTTTAAAGAGAAGGCTGAGACAACTGAGAAACCTCAGTAAAAACCGACATGCTAACAAAAGAGTGCAGTCAATTTTACAAACAGTCAATTATTTTAGTATCCCGATCCTGCAGAAAAGGGGAGCGGGGTGAATAAAGACAGTTGTCAGGTTAAAGCAAAAGTCACTTTTTAAGGCACTATAAATAACTTATCCAAAATTCATCAAATGTTCAATAATTAGTTTTTTAATTACATGTCTAATTTCGTGATCGTCTTTTGTAGAATTTACCTATCATTTTCACAACTGCAGCATCCACAATGTATTTACCGGTAAAGACCACAATTGATCCAAATCAGACCATATGTATTGAAATTTGTTTTCAAGTACTTTTCTTTCAGTGTTGAATCTAGGAACTGAAAAGGGCACACAATTTCATATGCAAAAGGGCACTTATATCTCGTGAAAATTAGTTTTGAGGGCACCTACACAATTATGTATGCTTATATAGGCTATCCTCTACATACTCATTTAAAATACTTTTCATTGAATGGTAATAGAACACCTTTTGTTTAAGAAATAGATAGCTTAAATAATTTTTATTTTGTTCAATCTAAAAGTCCTAGAGGTCATAGTTTTGGTATAGGAGAGAGCATGGCACTAACTAAAAAGGGCATTGTGTTTCAGAAAAAGGGCATGGCGCAGGGCCATGCTATGTTGCTATCGATTCAACACTAGACTCTTAACCTGAGATGCCAAAGAATGCTTGTATAATGACCATGTCCAGTAAGTTTGCTTGCACACTACAGATATCCAACTAAATTAGATCAAATTAAGGATAATTTTTTGTCTTTCAATGAAAATTCAACAGTCAGATATTTGTATTGATGTGCTACTATGCTTAAAGGATAAAACTGCAACTGAAAATACGGCATAATGGGTTTGCCTGTTTTTACGTTGTGTTGGTACATGCATCTCTCCTATAAATCAATATTTTTTCCTGGCATGGTTACAATATGAAATGTAATTACACTTACTGATATATGAGTGCTAATTGAGATTTACATACTACAGTTAAAAATTCATCTTGTATGTCGCATGTGAATGTCCTTGGAACAGGGTCCAACTCAAAGTCAAATAACAATTGGCATATAACAGTGCTTCATTATGGTGTGTGATGATTTTACAGACCATACACCATAGCAGCTGAAACTAGTGATATATAGATTCACATAAATGCTGCAGAACAAAACAAGCGCCCTACCTAGTCTATAGCTATAACTTTAACATTCTCACACTAATGTGACACAGGACCTTGTTTTCACTGTCTCATCCAAAGCAGGGACAGCTATCTGTAGTGTGGTGCAGATTCGAACACATGATCTCCTGATCAGAAGACTAACATACTAACCACTATGTCATGGTTGTCATATCTGGTACATCAAAGTGACGAGAGAAAAATTCATTGAAGGGAGAGAAAGACTCCATCAAGGATATGAAAACAATGAAGAGTGCATGTTTGGTCTTAACAAATCAGTAATATATACTGTATAATACATGTGCCAGTAATAAAAAAGGTACACAGTATTCATGGACTTTTAAAGGTCAAATGTTCAAACATACTCTTAAAATCAGTTTTTTGTTTCACATAGGCCTACTCTAAATCTATGATGCCAGTTAATCTGCATTTGTAGACCTGCAGTGTTCCGTTTAATTTTTTAACCGAAAGGGTAACATAGTGAACTTAATCATTTCAAGAGAAGAGGATTGGATTAAATAGAAATTTCTTTTATTCATGCTCAGTAAAAAAAAAATTACCTTTTTTACGTAATTGAATATATTGAAATTATAAATAGTTTAACATATGTGACTGGAGAGTTTTCAATTTAGCTGACAACTATAGACACCCAATTACATTGGAATATTACATGGCAATATGAAATTGATGTCATTTAACAACTAAAAAGGACAATATGCTGCCTCTGGCAAGTTGTTCAACATGACACCCACAATAATTTATGTTTGGACTGTCTGATATCTAAAGATAGTATATGCCCTTAGAGTATGAATATATTTTGCGATGTGAAGTTCATTTGTCCAGACATATAAACATTGCACATCATTTGATTGCATAAAATATTGATTTACCAGTTGATGAAATTTTTCAATTCTAAACTTATTACCGATAACAAATTAAATAAATTGTCCCGAGTTAACTGAGAGATCTGCAATCCCTTTATTTTATTGACTGCATTGCATAAGAACAGCACACAGATTTTTTTTTTGCATGCAGTTCAGAGTTTTCTGATAAACTAAACTAAAAGAATTTTATCTAGATCTACTTTTTTATTTAACAAATATTGCGAAATCATACAAAATCTTTGCCAGATACATTGCAAAAAAAAGAATTGTTTCTTGACGCAAATGAAGGTTAGGGTCGAGAGAAATTAATTATCCCAAACATGACAGGCTGTCTTCTTCACTGACGCGAAACAATCCAAATTGCTCATCCTTAGATTTGACCTCCAACTTGGCAGCTTTTTGACCTTACACTAAATTCACGTGTGAGCACTGTGTCCTGATGTTTTGATTGTCAAATTCAATTAGCAAACTCTTAAACATACACAAATCTTCTACCCAACCTTTTAAATGCAAATGAAATCTTGGTTTAAAAGCCACAGTCTACCCAATGTCTTACAAATGTAGATTCCACAGCTAAATTAATGTCTCTCATGAATATTCATTACAAACTCTTTTGGTGGTGCACACGGAAACACTAATGCAGAATAACTGCAGTACAGACATTTCGAAGCACCACGTGCATTGATTATATCAAATCGCTGATAAATGGAAATACTACCGCCATGTACAAATTAATCTAGGATATTATGTTTATTGAGATCAACGCAGCAGAGACCGTATTTTATATTTCCAATCCCGATTCTGTAGGTCAAAATATTTTGGATTTTTCGTGAAAAAGCACCAGTAAAAATAAATTTTCAAGAGAACATAATATTTCAGGTTTAATTCCTAAACAATATTAATCGTAATAAGCGAACAAATATATCCAAATATATGTATTTCTTACCTGTTGTTGCGATTTCACCTTGGTCGACGCCATCTCCGTTCAACCGGTCACTGGAAATGAAGACTCGCTTGTGCTTGAGCCAATCAGAACGCAGATTCTGATGACGTCATATTAAAATTGGAATTTTTCCACTACAAAATTACAAAATTCCATTAATTATTTTCAAATCAAAGTGTATAATGTCTATAACCCGATTTTTTTGTATTCCTATATCCTTAGATGTTAAAACTGCATCAAAATAACGGGTTGTTTACGGAGAACCTAATTGTCACGTGATCAAAAAATGGCGATCTGCATCTGAACGAAACTATTTTGAGGCTACCGATCTACTTTGATAATAAGTATATTGATCTTTGTATTTTGTTGCTACTATTCTGTTATTCCATCAATTCATCAAACGAGTGAAATATTCTAAACAAAGTATTAAATTTGTTTAAGGATTGTAGCCTTACGTCTTAATTACTTTTGATTTGTCATTTGAAATGAAAAAAAGATTATTGGAAGAAAAAAAGAGGAACAAAAGGCGTCATAGGCCTAGGCCTACGTGAAAATTGAATCCCATTCCTTACTTAAAAAGTTTGTACAAACAGATGGATTATGAATAAGTGTTTATATGTCTGCCGTTATGTTAGTAAACATTTCCTAATACTGATTTCGCAATTTTCCCGATTGGCTATGCATTTATTTGCTTCATAATCAACAGTATTTCGCAAGATCGTATGTTCATTATGCCTATGTCGCAATTTTTAATAGTGACAGTATTAAGTCAATAAGTGTCCAATTGTTCAGATTATGTAGGCCTATAGATTTACAGACTTGGGTACTTATCACAAAAAGGTGTTTTATATAAAAAAAAAGTAATAATAACAATGGCTCTAGCTAGATGATATTGATACATGTAGATCTACACATTTTTCTTATTTATTGCAAGTAAATTAGAATTAGCTATTTTTTTTTTTTTCATTTTTCAAATACATGTTGTTCTTAAAGATGTTAGCATACCTGTCAACGCATTCTTGAGCAAAAGAAGTAGGTAAGCAATAGCTGCATACTCTGCTAGAGCTAGGGGTCTTAGGGGCAACACCCCCAACCCCCCCCCCCTTCTTGTAAAATTTTTGAGAAAACAGCAAAATGGTGCAATCTCCTGCATTTGCAGACCACAGTTATGTGGTACTACAGTTGAACCTCACTGTTACGACCACCAAAGTGACTGACTGAATTTGGCCTAATTAGTGAGGTGGTCCCCTAGAACAAAGTAGATGAGGTTGAAATAGCCTATAATATTGATAAACATACTGATTTTGGTTGTCCGTAATATGAGGTGGTTTTTTAAGTGAGATTGCCTTTAGGAAGGTTCCACTATATACAGCGTTGTGCCATAAGTTTACAGGTGTGAACAAATGCCATTTTTACTATGTTAGTATGTACATTTGTATTTATAGTGAAATTGCATTTTTTAAAAATTCCCTAAGTTTTCAGATACTGGACCAAGTTTAATGTTATTTGTACACAAAATTTCATTTTTTATGTTGTTTCTTCAGATATAAAACTTAATAATTTTCTTACAGCAGATTTTGAGATTACATTTCTACAGTATATTTACATTTTCTATATATACTGTTACTTATTATGGGGATTTTTGACAACTTGAAAATTTTATCTTCTGTTCTACTTATTGCATTTTTTTAAACCAATTGACAGAATATTGATTTGTATTAAAATATTCTTGAGTAAATTATGAATTTTTTTAATAGAAAGGTTTCATTGAAATTGGTTGAATAGTAATAAAATTAGAGCACTTTAAAAAAAACATAAATTTACTATAAATATATAGTAAAAATGACATCTGTTCATAAACTTATGGCACAATGCTGTATCTTGTGTATCAATACAAAAGAAAACAAAGATAGACACAAGTTTGTGTATAGAGATAGTAGATAAAGCCGCATTTATTAATTGAGCTTTGAAAAGACAAACAAATAACAGAAAAACTATGAATAAACTACATGTGGTTTATTTACTTACTTTCACTAACCTTTTTACAAAAATAATACATCTTCTGTAAAATAAAATTGGTATGATTTTGGAGCAACAGAATATCGATAGGCTACTGCATTAATCAGTAGGGTTTGTAGGTATGAGTTTGGTCATATTAGCCTTTCCTAATGTCTTGCTATCTCCTGTGTATTATAGCACACTTTCAGGATTAAAGACACCACTCCCATGACTGCATGAGTTTTCAAAACGGCACAGATGTTTGCAAAATTTAATATACATTGTACAGTGGAACCTTTTTCTTATAACCTAAACTTCCTCACGTAGGAAATCACCTCACAAATCAGACCCAACAAAGAGCATCAGAATTCAGTCTATCCATCACTATTCTAGGCCGTTTCAACCTCTATTTAATGGCCACCTCATTCATCAGACCAATTTTAACCAGTCACTTGGGTGATCTTAATGGCAAGGTCCCGCTGTTTATGCAATCATAATGTTGTTTTAGTGTGGCATGAGCACATACATATGTGAGATGTAGCCTGGCTGCGGTGGTGTGATGTAGCATTTTGAAGGAATGTGTACTTCTGATGAATAAGGAGGTTATAATATCATGGTAGCAGCTGAGGAAAAATGTCAGCCAGACTGAGACACACCCAGGCCTCCCGCTTACCATGCTGATACCAACTGAGCTGCCTGGTTCATTTAGCCAGGTCTCTGTTTAACTCTTCACCCCTTTTTGTGATATTTCAAACCCTGTGAAATCTCACAAAAGAGTCACTAACCAACAATGGGTTATTTTGTTGGGTGTCAATGTACAGGTAACAGGTGAGGTAAATATGTTGGCTAGATTGGGACTGGAACCCAGGCCTCCCACTAACTGTGTGGCTGCTCTACCAACTGAGCTACCTGTTCCGTTATACCCAGTCCCTGTTACATTTTTAGGTCACCTGAGCTTTGCTCATGATGACCTATTGCGATCGCTTTTCGTCCGTCGTGCGTC
>JACSZP010007073.1:0-20760 GCA_016161895.1 Pinna nobilis | reverse complement strand
ATCAAGGCAGTCTGAACTCCTCAGAGAGTGTATGTGTATATGTAAGTAGCATTAAGTGATCCTACATAGTAATCCCATTAACCGCTCACCATGCATGTTAATTGTTATGGCACAGCATCGCCATCAATCTCTCTGAGCTACCACTCCATCTTTATTCTATAGGCTGATGCATGTCTTAATAAGACATAAGATAGTGAATTATTGATGTAAATACATGCATGCATGTGCATGCACATCAATCTAAGCTGGTCACGAATCCTTAAGAATTATGCATATCTGTGAACAAAAATGATTGAGGGATTGTGCTAAGTCAGCAATATGGCCAACAAGGATAGGGTGCTTAGAAAAAGTCAAAATAAATGATGTGTAGTCTGCATTGGGGTACGTGTATTTCACCATCATATTCAATGGTTTGATTGACCATTCAAAAAAGCACACAAAACTGTATACACAATTCATTTGTATATACCAACAAATTACAGCCTCTAAGAAAATAAATATTTTGAGAATGCTCCCCTAATATCTGTCTTGATGAATAAGCAAACACTCTTTATACCAAAAGTGAAAATCCCTGTACAGGTCCGTCATCAAAAGGGAGTTGGTTGGTTGGTTATATTGTTGTTCAACCTCCATCTCAAGAATATTTCACTTACATGGAGACGTCACCATGTGCCGGTGAAGGGCCACAAATTTTGTCTATGCTCGTCACTTATGACAGTAATCAGCAGGGAAAGTTCTTTAACATGGCGACACTTACTGTGACACAGGAACTTGGCATTTTACTGCCTGAAAGACAGGGACAGTCAACCACAGAGTGGCATGGGCTCGAACCCCAGGCCTCTCAATCAGAAGTCATATACATGTACGCTAACTACTAGGTCCTTGCTCCCTTAAACATCCCTTTTATGTATTTTAGCATTAAGAATAAGCAGAATTATGACTTACATGTAAGTGCTACAGGGTATCTTTCTCATACATGTACTAATCTATTGTAAAACTGGCTACTGATGCCCTAATTCAAACTAAAATCAATTAGTAGCAAGACTTGTAGATTGAATAGAAAGGTATAATTGAACTTTTATGACTGACAACAAATTACAGGGGCAGTGATCCATCTTATGAGTTAAGAGAGAGAGAGAGAGAGAGAGAGAGAGCAGATAATAAAAATACTACATAGGTAAAACACTTCTCATATAAATGTAAGATAATCTACAAAGAGCCATTGTGAGTGAATACACAATATATTATTCAAGTAATCATGATACAAGTGCCCATTAGGGACATAAAAATCTCACCTCCATACAAGAAAAAAAAAACTTGCTCAAGGTAGCATCAGCCAGCCATAGATTGATTAAAATCCTCTCATCCTAAACAAAGACATGTTATTGATTCCCCTCATGTGCATTTGGTGGATAACCAATGCATGTGTAGTATAGTGATACAAAAGCCTTCCCATGTGTCCAGTGGCCTGTAAATAATTGATTTTCACCTAAAACGATTGCTCCCTATCCATGAATAACCCACTGACCCATCCATGTGCTTCAAAATGAGTCAGTTTCTCTCTTTTCCAATTTCCTTACATTTGTAATGAAAAGTACATGTATTGGAGGCTGCATACTTATGGGCAGAATTTGTGTTAATTGTGCATATATTGTAAATCCAGAAAATTTCGTGGAACTTTATTTTAGCGAATCAATGACCATGTAATTATTTGCGATACTTTATTTTGGCGCTTGTGAATTTAAGTTTATAATTTGTGTTGTTTGATGCATTTTAATATCAGGTTATTATATTCAGCGAGGCCTTTAATTTCGCGAGTGAATGCTCTCGCGTAATTACGCGAAAATAAAATTCTCGCAAATATTACTGGATTTACAGTAGTTACAACAAAAACAAAGAAATTTCATTTCTTCCTGACAAGAGAACCTTAATATCATTTTATTGTTAAATTTTTACCTAAGAATTACTTAACATATAATGCCATATTTTCTAACCAAAAAGACTTCTTTTTTTTTAATGTTTCTTTGATTTCTTTGCAAGACCTTAATTTTCAACATAATTTCAGTCATATCATTTAAGATTTATGTTGATGTAAGCTTCTCAAACTTTTACCATTGCTAAGGACTTTATCCTATGCAGTGAGGGATCTCTAAGGCCAAAGAGTCTGGGACTGAGTCCATACTGTGACATGAACATGTTCTAGGTAGTCTGTGAATGAGAGTCCTAGTCTGTAATTGTGGCCATGTGCTGGACTTAAGGCCATAGAGTTCAGGGTTGGAGTCCATGCTGTGACATGATCCAGAGTTTAGCCCGGATTCCTAGGTCCAGCATATGGCTGTAGTTCCAGATGAGTCTTCATGACTCAGTAATTAAGCATTTGGGATCAGTAATTGATTCCTCGCATGAATTTGTAACTAGGGATTTTACAATGAAGAGAGTACCTGTTCCTTAATACAATATATCATGAAGACTTAAGAGGAACAAATGAACTATTATGAAATGAATGAACTGTATTTTAAGATACTGTCAGTCTTGCTGATTTACTCAAAGGCTCAGTACTATACTAGTTTACATGAGAAAATCTCGTTTTTAATGTCAAGCTCAAATATGGCTAATTTTAAAACTGTGAACAGATCAATAATTTAAATAATGTAATGCTAATTTTCAGCTTATTTTTGGCAGAGACACAACAGCATTATGGGGGGAAATATACAATGTACACCTGAAAAAAAAAAACAACCTTAGGGTTACAAATAACAAATTAAGCAAATTGCATATATGTATATAGGAATCCAGCAAACATGTATGGACCATACCTATAACAACAAGGTACAGCAAATTTCTTGCATAACATGTCAACCCATTGAACTCTCGTAAATACAGATTTATTAAACATTTATGTACCTATCTGTCCTCCATGACTGAAGATCCCGCCCCTAAATCACACCTCTTGAACAATCACAACATACATACAAGCAATAAAATGGCCCAAATAAAAAAAAAACCGCATGTATTTGACAGAACGGCTTTCCCATGGTACAAGTGAATTAGCACAGTGGGCTTAAACTGAACAAATGACAGGAGAGAGACATAAGCCATTAAGATGTATATTGTTAAGTGAAAAACCACCGGCATGCTATTACCACTAGGTGTCATAATTCAATTTGATAGTACGCCACTCTACCACTCTGGTGTTATAGTACCATGTACAGTGTAGCACAGTGAAATTACAAAAGAGTCTAGCACGGCTAAAATTTACAAATTATCCTATAATAAAATCAATTGTCTCGCAGAAAAACTGATAAACCAGACTTGAAGAAACATGAAAGTCACATTCAAGTGTTCAAAGCAATAGAAAAAAAAAAGTCCCATTAGATTCTAGGTGAACTAAAGTTGCACATATATTTTAATTTTGATTTGTTTAAACATGACATTTAACACATTTTTTTTTTCATTTGAGACAGACTTAGTAATCAAACAATAAAATAGACTTCAAAATAATAAAAAAAAAAAAAAGATTAACAACACATATTTATATACTTTTTAGTATCTCAAGGATACTAGGCGGAAATTTCGGAATAAAATCTGCTAATCAATAGAATAAAGTTTTGCTGCATCAAAATTGATGTCAGTTTCAAATTACAATACTAAATTTTGTACATGTATTGTAATACTATAAACAACATATCATTACATGACTGTTAATGAATTCAACATTATTGTTCTTTTTTAATGTTCATTGTTGTGCATAAAATTTCATAAAAGTAATGACTTAGATAAAATAAAAATCAATTTATATTATATACCAAAAACAGCAATTCTCAAGTTTCAGGCTGTGAAAATTTCAGTTTTCACAGCTTTTCTAATTTTAGCATTCAAGTGGAGACAGACTGACAAGCCTCATTAAACAGAAGGGCAATGGTGGTGGTGGGGGAAATCTGCTAGACCTTTAGTTTGTCCTTTTTATGAATATTTTGTGTTCTATGTCCCCTGTCTATTTCACTTCATTTTAAATCATACCAGTACTAACAATTCACATCAAGCTGTTACAGGCTTACAAATTTGTACATGCATCTGTACTAAGGATTTCATTCTATATGATACAGACAATCCTTAATTTATACTGTCTCAACTGATCTCATGCAACAATTCTTTACTTATATGAAGAAGTCACCAAACGCCAATGAAAGGCTACAAATTTTGGTCTTATTTGGAACTCTGGGCCATTAAGCAGTCGGGGGTCATTACTATGCTGAAACCTACAACAACATCTACAGGAGCTTAGTTTATTACTTTCTCATGTGAAGGCTCTTGGGTTTCTAGTTAAGCAAACTATCGAGTCATAACAAACAGGCTATATAGCATTTAAGTCAAAATTCCCTTGTAAGTTAACTACAAAAATTAATTTATACTTAAAGTATTTCTGCAAAGATTTTTTTTTTTTCAAATTCTCACCTGTTGCAGTCTGATTATTCATGGTTTTTACCTGTCTTGTTCCTATGTGCCTCTGACATGACAACAATCCATTAAAGATCCAATTGTAAGTTATTGAAAAACAGTGGCTTACTATGTGACATCACTAGGTCCTAATACTTGACAAAACATTACATCATTTAAGAATCTCTTGAAAATAACAAGCATTATATTTACTGACACTAGTTCATTGTGAAAAATTGACTAATCGAGTACTATTATGCTGAATAGCACAATTACTGTTAACTACTAATATTATCATTACAGATATGTATTGTAAGATATTTAAATGTTTTTCACATCTTAGTCCATATAAGAAAAGGTGTTTAAGTTAAGCTCAGTAATTCCTGAAGTCAAGTACATGTTTGTTGTTGTAGCATTGTAGTTTAACATCTCACTCAAGAATCTTTCACTTACATGGAGGTGCTATGTATAGATACCAGGAGAATTAGATGGCTGTGCTCTGTCAAGGCAACACAATCTGGCCATACTGCCTTTAGCCGTTTCTTGTTTGTTGATTCTTTAAGCTCTAAGAGTAGGGTGGTTTCTTTTATAAGTTTACCTCTGCTGTGACACAGTGCCTTTAAGTTAGTTTTTACTGTCTCATCTAAAGGACAGGGACCTCAAACCACAGTACAAAGCAGATTCAATTAACAAAGTCTCGAATAGAAGGCAAACAGCGCCTTTGCCTTCCGATTAAGAGGTCATGGGTTCAAATCTATGCTGTGGACTCAGCCTGCTTTTTTTGTCTTTCAGATAAGACAGTCAAAACTTGAGGTCCCCTGTTACAGTAGATGTCTGCACATTAAAGAACCCTCACTGCTCGATAACCAAAAGTGCTGATAACAGAGACATCTCCATATAAGTCAGAGATTCTCGAGTGGGACATCGTTCAACAACAATACAGACAGCCAACAACAGGGAGAATGACTTTAACCTATATCATCCTTAGAGTTCCTGTTTCCTGTGCTTAATCTATATTTATCTTATAAGGAAAAAACACAAACTGTTCATATATACATATGTACGTGTATAGTAGTTAATCTATATTTGTCTTTGTATAAATGGGATAAACACACTTTTCGTATATATGTACAATAAGGCAGGCCATAAACTTTCAAAAACAAAAAGAGGATTATTTTCTGATTGCTCTCAGTAAATATGAAATGCAGACTTGGCAACCTTGAAAGAATTGTGTGGCAGAGATTTTTTGATTTCATGGGGAAGACCCTAAATCAATTTTCCTAAGAATTCATAGGATAATTTAAGTTTTTCATGAGACTTTTTCATAAGAAATTATCAAAACTTCACATAAAAAATAGGGAGCCTCCGTATTCATGGGTAGACTTAATTGGCAAGTATGAAACTGTCTCCAATATAAACAATAAGTTAAGAGCTTGAAGGTAATGAAACTACTGTAAATCCGGTTTTATTCGCGAGAATTTTATTTTCGCGTAATTACACGAGAGCACTTACTCGCGAAAATAAAAGTCTCGCTTAATATACAAACCGTAAATAAAATGCTCAATACAACATAAACTTAGAATACTTAACAAGCAAACACACGAAAATATAGTGTCGCGAATAATTGCATGACTACCGATTCGCCAAAATAAATTTCTGCAAAAATTTCAGGGTTTACAGTATGATAGAACCTTGAGGTAAAAATTTTATATTACCTGTGCAGGACCCGCTTTCAAAATTTTCACCTCGTCCTTCATGCTTTATAATTCCGATCCCTTAGACTTTCTCGGTTTAAATAAATATTCTTTATATTTACATTTGAACACAAACTTCAGACACAGATATTTTTTAAAATATCTATACGTACACTTTTCAATCAATCAATAACTGATTGTCACAGGTATATCCTTAAGTCTTCAAAAAATCCCAAAGCACTTGTAAAATCCTTGTAAGAAAATCCAACAATGGGTAAAATCCATGTGAAAAAATACACAGAATGATAATTTATGTGTGATATATACATAACATTAATAGGTGCATAATCTTCATATCTTCCACCAGATAAAATCATAGATCCTCCATTCAGTAAGAAAATTTTCAATCATAAAAATGTGATGATTTTTCTGTTTCCTTAACAGAAAATAAAATCATCACACACAAAATAAACACCCACAGGTGATAAATATTTTGTGAGCTAGAGCGTAGATTTCATTAATGCTTTCACTTTGATGTTAGCCCTTATGACTGTACAGATACATACATGTAGGTATACAGGCTTACTGTCAATGCAGTAAAGAGCATGAATGTTAAATTCTGGGGCTCCATAAGGGGAGTGCAGTACTCAGGATAAGATTTAATGAAAGTTTAATCTCTCAACTTCTATACCCCCATAGTTAAGCCCCTTAAATAGGATAATAAACAAACAAATAAATATAAATGTTGTTGTGAGAGATAGCTTTAAATGTCTAAATCGTCCCGACATGTTTTGAAGCAAGTGTAAATTAATAGTACAATGTACATATACATGTACATCAAAAAGGGAAAAAAACAATATTACATAAATCTATTCAACCTTTGTCTAGCTGAACAATACTTTTAAAATCAAAGTGACTCAAAGAACAAGAACTAATCATATGTCACCCAGAATGCCTTGCTAAATAATCAATCAAACTTGTTCAAGGACATGTTTGAGGTCAAGCAAAGTGTGCTCGGTCAACTAGCTGTACCTTTTGGAAATTCAGTCTCCCAACAAATTACAAGATCTTTATCATAACTTCATATTCACTATATACAACCAAATTTCATTACTTTTACTTTCAGCTTTCTGTTAATTTATGGACCTATACATTCATTCCTCCTTTGTGCTGACCTTGAATGAGATTGATATCTGATTATACAGAAAGTAAAAAAGCATGACCATATCCCATTTTAATAAGTAATGGAGTGGAAATTTAGATTTGACGACCACATTCATTTTTCTATTATCTACAGTCAAACCTGCTTTAATGACCATCTGTGTATAAAGACACTCTGGTCACAAAAGAACTCCAATAGTATCAATTTTGTGTGCAAATCAGGCTCTATTTAAAGACCATCTGCCTATAAAACCGGTTTTCTTGTGTCCCTCAGCAGATTGATATATACAACATCAACTGTAATATTTTGCAATAAATTTTACAAAGCTAACATCTGTATTTTGATCAAAATATTCAAGCAGCCTTGAACACGTGGGCAAGTCTTACCGTAAGCTTGTTTCTTGAAAATAGAGCAGTGTTGCTAATGAAACCATTCAGAAGGCTTTTGGAGTCAATGGCAGGCACAACATTTATTGACATGTGTTTGTAAAAATAATAAATGAATGACAAATAAGATGAAAGTACAATGTAACGGATTAACTTGAAACATTATAGATCCCTAACTACTACAGACAACATACATATCATCTACCAGATATTGCATATTGTGTATCTACCATATGCCACCATAATGTATCTGATATATTGTTGAAATGCTCATCAAATTATAAACAATTCAGTTATAAGAAACTCATCCCTTAACCCATTGAATCCTGTACTGGCTGTAGGCAGGAAAACCAACAAAGTCCCATCTCCTGGAAGGTCATTTTACAGACCTGGAAGTCATACAGTTAATGGTACATGTAACTACATGAACTGTCCAGAATCCAAGGGTGAAAGAACGGTTCTTTACAGGTGGTTGGGGTTCAAAATGTTCTAGTTTTGTTACTTGTTGAACTGGCAAACTTTCTCACATAATTAACTTAAGTTACAGCGAAGCTTGAACATTGGCTAACAAGAGGTAAGAGATGAAATGGCTTAGAGTGAAATGCTTTAACCATTCAGCCGAGGAGGCCCCTCGGTTCAAAGGATTAAAAGAAACATGTAAAAATGAGTCAAGTACACTGGCCCACTGGTAATAAAGAGATTCTTATGTCCAGTAGGGACACTTGAAGTATTAGTATGTCTACAATTTCTTTTCAAGTATACATCTATTCCGAGGACAATCCATCCAAAGTCATATAGTTCAAACCTAAGAATTCTGTTAAAATATAACACACTTCTGTCCATAGAGTTCAACAGATTATCCCGGACAATCAAAATTCTACTAATGACCACTAACTTTAGAAGTGCTCAATTCATTGTGTACTTAACATGTAGGTCTCACCCCTATTTTTGGGTTCATCAGTACTGCTGAATGTGTAACCTAATTATTTTTCATTTATCTTTTTATTTTTAGTACCAAATGTGAGTTGTTTGAAGACCATGTGAGATTATATACCAATACAGTGAAGCCTTGTTAATCCAGACTCCTTCGTTCTAATAAGACTTTTAAATTCTGTTGCCAGGTAATTTTGTCTGGAAGGTGAAGCATCCGGAATATTGGCGTCCAGATTAATGAGGCTCGATTGAACAGACCTCCTTAATTCTCTTGTTATAACAAACAGCTTAGGAGGAGCAAAATCACTAAAGATTTAGTTTGTTTTTTTCTTTTATTGCTATATGTTTTTCACACTACTGAATTAAAGGACTACCTGCCTTATGTAAAGTGAAACCTGTCTTGAGAGACCACTTTTGTGAGAGACCACTGTCGTGAGAGACCACCTGTCTTGAGAGACCACTGTCGTAAGAGACCACCTGTCTTGAGAGACCACTATTGTGAGAGACCACCTGTCTTGAGAGACCACTGCCGTGAGAGACCACCTGTCTTGAGAGACCACTCATCTTTTTCAGAAATCACATAAATAAAGCCTGTTATGAGAGACCGTCTGTCTTAAAAGACCACATTTGCAAGGCAGAAGGAACAAACTCTCAAGACAGGTACCACTGTACATTGTAGTTGATGTTTAACTTCACAGTTACCAGCTTCATCAAATAGCAAGTGAGTTGAACTACTTTTATTTCACCTATAGTTTGTACTATATTACCAAGTGCAATTTGTATAAGAAGACTTTTACTTATTATGATTACCCCCTTGGTCACTCTAATCCATCTACTGGACTGGTCATGTTTTATTGCGTAATGTGATTCATAAAGACATAATCTTGCTTCAGGGGACATAACTGAGCAGAATGACCTGTGTAAGGCCAAGGGACATAACTCATGTTAAGATCCACATAAATAAAGCTAACACATTACTAAGATATGCATTTGTCATATAGACATAATGAACATGCATACATGACATTGCAACTTATCAGTAGAGATGCTAGTTCAGGTGAAAGTATGAAAAAAGGTCAATTAATCAAAATAATAAAGACTGTAATCATATGAGACCAACCTGACTGTTGTACATGTATATGAATTATTGAATTTGAAGTACTGAACAATTGAAATTCTCTTCATCTTACCATCTTATATAAATGTTTTCTGTTTTAAATTTTCTCATATACCAAATATTATCTTATACTATTTATCTTTTTCTTTTATTTACTTATTCATTTATTCATTTTTTTTATTATTTGTTTGTTTTTTGGGGGTTTTTTGGGTTTTTTTTTTTTTTTTGGAGAAGGGGGGGGGGGGGGGTTACGTGTAATTAATATTTAGGTTCTAAGGTTTGAAGAAAGAGAGAATATTGAAATTTAAGGTCTGTATCAATTTGTAAAACAACTATATCAACATGAAATTATTGGCAGACAAAAAATGACTTAGAAGCTTAAATATGATCTGTAATTAACAAAAACTTTTCAAACTGTCTCCTTTCAAAGAAAACTTTTCCTATATATAATCAACAAGCTGTTTGCATCTTGGTTTATCTTTAGGTGGCAAACAGAGGATCTATGGTAGATTCTGTGGCTCAACAGGTAAACAAATTTTACCTGTCCAAAGTGATTTAGGTGTCAATAATTCATCCATTTTATGTTACACACACCTACTCCATCGGCAGGTTCATATATCAGATAGTTTTTTACAACATGCTTCACTCCTGAGTAGAAAGTCAATAGTCCAACATTATACTGGAAATAGATTACAGGTAAAAACTCATTACAGGTAAGATGTCAATTGCTAATCAATTACTCGTCATGTACATGTACAGTGGCCTAATTGCTTTTCTAACAGTGGACTTGCACTGGGAGAGACAGGTGGCCGTTGTTAGATCATGTGTAAGGGAGAAAAAATAAATAACTTATGTAACATATTGGAACATATATACTTAGTCACAATGTTACGTTACACTTAATAACTCTTCTGGGTCATGTGCTAACGCCTTGATACAGGTGCAAATTCTGTTAAGAATAAATCAACCTCAAAATTAAATTTTCATTACCCCTGATGAACAAGAAGAAAAGGACTAGCTTTTCCACGTTTTTTGAAAAGACTTACTCTATTGTACATGCAGGCACAATAGGGTCTACAGCATACGCTTCTTAACATTTAGATTTAGTGACTCCCTGTATTAAGTGACTATTCTCAAGTCGGCCTCCCATAACGTTTTACTATATAATTGGTCTGTATTAAGTGACTCCCAGTCTTATGTGACCATTCTCAAGTCGGCCTCCCATAACGTTTCACTACATAATTGGTCTGTATTAAGTGACTCCCTGTCTTATGTGACCATTCTCAAGTTGGCCACCCATAACGTTTTACTATATAATTGGTCTGTATTAAGTGGCTCTCTGTCTTATGTGACCATCATTTTTTAGTCCCTTGGAGAGTCACATCAGACAGTCTCGACTGTACTTTCATATCCCCTGCCTGCCTTATACTTCTGTCTACACGCATTTTGGGAGATCTGAACACCAATACAGTTAAGGCATGCTAAGTTTACATACAGTCACTAATAGTCTATTTATGCATAGAAAACCGTTCTATGATGTTGTACATGTATAGATCACTAAATGTGAATAATATAAATGGTGTATCATTCTGTTATGGTGCATCACTAAAGGTGTTGGTTGGCTGTATTGTTGTTTAACATCCCACTCAAGAATCTTTCTTTTATATCTTAATATCACCACATGCCTTTGAAGGGCAATAAATTTTGCCTCTGCTGGGCACTTATGGAAGTAGAGCAGGAAGGGTTCTTCAACATGCCAACACCTACTGTGACAAGGGACCTCAGTTTTTACTGTCTCATCTAAAAGACAGGGACAGCCAACTGTGATGTGGCTTGGGCTCAAACCCCGGACCTCTCGATCAGAAGTCAAACATGCTAACCACTAGGCCATAAATACCCCACTAAAAGTGTAATCAGTAAATAAAGCTTTTGTTGTTAAGCTCCATGATGTGCAACTTTGTTTCATCATTTATGAAGCAGGGTTCAAAGTGCATAGAATTATTCATAGTGATTTATATTCATTAATAAAAAAAAAATAGGAAAGCTCACTTTGTTTTCACTATGATAAAGGGAGCTAACTCCATTTTTCAGGAAATGGTCTGATTCTTTGATCTTGACAGTCTAAGGCTACACAGAAAGTTGATGAATCAAGAGAGGACAAGTTATCAATTTAATCAAAACATCATTACACCTAAAGTGTGTTTTCCTATCAGTCAAATCTATAAGTTATTCCCCAACTCGGACTCTCTATATGTTTGAACAAAAATATCCATTTTAGAAGAATCCTAAATCTATTGCAATTAAAAAGATAAATTGAAGGTTTAAAGGGGTCCTTAAGAGATCACTTCAAATGACAATTTTCCAGTTCTCAATACGGTTAAATCTTATTTAAATATTTACTTTGTCAACAATGTGCCACACATTTAGTTTAATTCTGACTGTTTATATGATCAAATAATGACGAGGCCGCGACTTTAATCTTTTCATACTCACAAAATTCAATAAAATATAATAACACAGTCGTTCGGTATATTGGACACCTATCACTTGTTACCTGGGAGTCTCGGTCATCAAGACGGGAAATCGACTCATATATATTCAATATCATACCTCAAATTCATAACGGGATAAAGGAGGGGCACCACAGGTGGCTCAAAGTGACAACTGGAACAGGTCCAGACACAAATTACAAAGATGGTTGGTTGAATAGTTGTTTCACATCCCACTCAAGAACCTTTCATGTATATGGAGATGTCACTGTGTGCCAGTCAATTTTTGCCTATGATGGTAACTCATAGACATAGAGCAGGGAGCGTTCTTTAACGTGCCAACACCTACTGTAACATGGGACCTCGGAAATTACAAAATGGGATGAAGGAAATAAAGTCGGTTTTTGTTGTTTTTTAAGTTCACAAATATTTTACATCTCTTTCAATAAAGCCTTAGAACCTAAGTTGTTAACACAAGTAGCCACAGTTACTTTGATGAGAGAGTTATATGCACAGGTGGTTCCTGTAGGGTCTAAGGACAGAATCCATGAGTAACAGCACATGTATTGGCATGGTGCAAATACTGGCTTCTGCATAGGTATAAGTCTTTGTAATACCAGTAATGAACATTTTTTATTCTCTCCTCTTGGACTTTGGTATCCAGAAAATACACATATCTTGGTTGTTGTTTATACTGTTGTTTAACGTCCCACTCAAGAATCTTTCACTTATATGGAGGCGTCAACATGCGCCACTGAAGGGTGACAAATTTGCCTATGCTTAGAACTTATGGTCATAGAGCAGGATATATACACCTTTTGTGACACAAGATCTTAGTTTTTACTGTCTTATCCAAAAGACAAGGACAGCATGACTCAGATTTGAACCCCCAACCTCTGGATCTGAAGTTGAACACACAAACCAGTAGGCAACAACAGCCCAACATATATCTAGACGACACATCTATAAAATCTGTCATCCATGTTAGCATCTTATCTATGTACAGTAAAACTCTGATGAATCGAACTTCAATGACTCAAATTTCTAGCTCTGTCAAACTTTTCTCAAAGCCCCAAATTATTTCCTTATNNCGTTTTTTAAAAAAAGTTTCAAGTCAATAAGGTGGGACTTTTAAAACATGGACTTAGGACACAGTAGCAATTTAAGGTCCCTAATTGTTCCATAGCTTTAAAGGCCAATATAATCAAGTTATGCATAAAGTAATTAACCAGCATCTGAGGATTGTGTATGTGTTTAAGTAAAATATTCTTGATTTGTTCATTGGTATGGTATGGTATTGTTGTTTAATGTCCCACTCTAGAATATTTCACTCATATGGAGACATCACCGTGCCAACACCTACTGTGACACGGGACCTCGGTTTTTACTGTCTCATTCAAAAGACAGGGACGGCCAACCGTGGAGTGGCGCTACCCGACTCGAACTCATATCTTCTTATTCACAGTCGAACATGCTAACCACTCAGCCATGGAGGCCCCTGATTGGTTCATTAAACAACAATAAAACCACTGAGTGAAACTTAACAATTTAACCCATTAAACAATAATTACTGTAAATCCGGTTTTATTCGTGAGAATTATATTTTCATGTAATTACGCGAGAGTACTCACTTGCGAAAAATTCTCGCTTAATATACTGACATCAAATTAACATGCTTCGTACAACCTAAACTATTAAACATAACATGCGAAAATATAGTATCGCAAATAAATGCATTACTACCGATTCGCTAAAATAAAGTTCCGCGAAATTTTCTGGATTTACAGTACATCACAGAGTAAAGCTTCACGATTTCCAATTAATCATTTGAAATGGCATTTCGTTATTTGATATCTTGCATCTGAGGCAAAAAAATGTATAAAAAATTTAAAACCATCAACACCACTGGCAGCAAAAAGGAAGACACGTAGATACTGCCTTGCACATAAAAAATCAGTCCAAGGTCCAAGGGCTATAACTCCTGTAATGAATTAAGAAAAGCCTTCCCTTTCCACATGCACATCTACATATGATCATTAATTGTACCAAGTTTAATCGAATTCCTCTGAAGGGATTAGGAAGGGGTGCAATGACAAGATACTGGCTTACAAAAAAAAATCAAAGTCCGTCAGACATAGCTCCTGTAAGTGACAACATTATTCTAGTTAGATACCATGTTATTTAAGTGTCATAGTGACATACAATGCTTATCACCGAATATGTCTAAGATATGAATATCTTCATCTTCACAACAAAACATTCACATAGTTTATCCTGGCAGTCCCACAGCAAGGAAAGTAACGCTTCATATTGCATACAGAATATCAGAATTTCTCAGTTTATCTAACTGCATAAAATGCTCTATCAGGATAGAAGTTGATCCAAGCAAGAACACTGGTAAAGGGCATAACTCATCACATTACACAGGGCTTGAAATTAACCCTTTTTCCAAGGTGGACCACAGGGCCAACAGCTAAAAAAATCTACTGGCCCCACCAAACAATCTACTGGCCCATATGACAAAAAAAAACTCAAAAAGAATTTTTTTCTGCAGATATAGTCTGAATGACAGGATACTTTCAGTTTGTGATAAAAATGGAATATATTATACTGGTAAATTTAAATAGGCATAATTTAAGCATGCAGATTACATGTAGCCTTTTCTTTTCTGAATTTCTACTGGACAACAGGGCCCGTTCAGATAAGAAATTTACTGGCCCAATGAATTATTTACTGGCCATAGGCCAGTGGACCAGTGCTAATTACGAACCCTGTTACAAACTGTATTACATTTTCTCAACTTTTTTGAAGTGTTATTTTCTCAACTTTTTTGAAGTGTTTAAATGTTATAAATGAGCTGCGGTTGATCCAGGAAAGAACTCCAGCAAGGGGCATAACTCTCTGCATCAAATACGGTCATCAAAATTTTCTGAGCTTATTTGAACTTTATAATTGTAACAAAAGCATACCAACATTAGACATAATTTTTAGCCACATAAACTGTCATCAAAATTTCTAATGAACACAGCACTCTACTGTTTGAATATGATGACTGACATGTAACATTTACTGGATCCTTGACCATTTCTTGTCCAGTACCAATTCTCATTAATTTATTCAAGACTTGCTAACCTTGAAAATATTTAATGGGGGAGATTTTTCAATCTTATGCTGGAGATATTAAATTTTTCTAAGACTTAGTAGGTAAATTTGAAATTTTACTGGGGGAGACGTGTTTTTTCATGAGAAATCATCAAAATTTTAAATAAAAAGTCATGAGTCTCGCTATTTATGGGGGAGACTTGGTAAATATCTTATTCTTACTGATATGAATTATGCAAGCACATGCATAATTCCAATGAATTTTTTCTCAGGAAAAAAAAAAATTTTCATTTAGTGAGTAAAACAAATAATTTCTTGGAGACACCGTAAAATAATAAAACCAGATGGGGAGAATGGTACGTAGTAAGAATCAGTTCCCAGCCTGTAGTGTTCCTAACAATATGTGTAGAATATCAATAAACAAACTTACCCTCTTTTCCACTGACTTCTTTGTAGCCTGCTCCTGCTCCATTTCCTCTTCGTGTTGTTTTTCCATTCTCTTACGTGTAACTGTCAGCTCTTTCATGGCTCTCTCATATCTCTCTTTATAAATTGAATCATTACCTGCAAAACCAATAGAACTATATATTGAAAATTGTGCTACTTAAATCATGCACATTATACATGATACGGATAATCTAAGATGAATTTTTACAAATGAGAATCAGAGACCCTCTAAATAAAAAAAAAAACAAGGCCATCCTAAAAAAATCACACAACTCAAGAGGTTTTGCTATGAGTAGGTGGGTAGGATTTTTTTTTTGAAAACTGTAAACTATATACAGTTCTGTACAATATAAGCAATCAGAAAATATTAGAAGACTAATGAAAACAGATACCAGATTGACGATAAAACCGAGGTTCGAGGTTTTCAGTGAGTAGGTAGCGTTACAGCAAAACAACAAATTATTATGGATGGCCTAAACATATACAGTCTGCATACTATTGTCACAGAATTTCAATACTGGAATAATGCAAACAACAGTGAATTTAGTACATGATAGGAATTTTAGGAGGAGGGTTTAAGACAAACATCTGAGATCTGTAAGATATAATTGTCTCAAAACAGTTGCACCTGTTGAAAAAATTCTGTCTACACTGAGAAAGTGCCTTTCTGAAGACAGTGGTATTTGAAGTTATAGGTTTCACTGTATCAATGAAGTATAAATAGCCTTACCATCATCTAGATCATCATCAAAGTTTCCGTCCAAAGCCTGAGCATGCCATAAGTGCATCTGGGTCATCTCCATCTCAACTTTCTCGCTGTGTCGCTTCAGGACTGTGTATTTTGACTAGCAAAACAAAATCAAAGTTTCATCAATCATTACTTAAACACAAGTTTACAGTTACGATAAACAAAAGACATGTAGAACAAAGTCGGACATCTTTCCCAAGACCTCCTCCCCAACAGTGACTAGGCCCACATGTATCCAGATGATTAATAAAACAGGAAGTTAAAAATGAAATGAAAAAAAAATTAATGAGAGAAGTAAAGGAAATCGTAGTAAATCGTCATACTATATACGTTCATAACATCATCATCTTCATTCATCACTGAGATTTCCTTGCGGAAAGTTGAGTGTGACGGACAGACTTAAGGAGAGAGGAGAAGAATCTATACATATTCCACTTCTGTTGAAGTGGACGCAATATGATAATATTTCCTGATCAACACAGCAACAAGCATTTGGATAACATATGAACCCAGAATAAACCAAACAGACGTGTTATGTTAGATTAAAGAAAAGCAATGCTGTTTTCTTGTTTAAACTCCCATTCAAGAATCTAAGAATCTTTCAATGATAAGGAAATGTCAATGAGTATCGGTAAAGGGCTTCAAATTATTTCCTTCGCTCGACACCTAGGGCCAGTGAGCAATAAGGGATTTTTAACATAATGACAACTTCTCTGACCAGGGACCTTGTTTTTTACTGTTTCATCCAAAGGATGGCCAATCATCCCTGCCAGGGATTAAACCCATGACCTCTGTCTGTCTGATGATAATCATTCTACTATAGAGCGACAACAGCTGTCTATGATATATTTATCAACATATCCATTTGAAAATTATGGAGTAATAAGCATACACACAAGCCTCAATACTATGGGTACTTCACCTTCTGGAAAGAATTACTTAAGGAACAGAATTTCTAATTTGTACTGGTCATTATAGGGCTATTGTTTCAGCCACCGGGATGCTTCATTTATCCCGACATTTTGCTTGGGAATGAAGGCATCTGGATTAACCAGACTCCATTGTAGATATAGTTTTTGCCTCATTCTGGGGAATATAAAACATGTACAGTAATAGGATTCCTTCACTTACAGATACGTCTTTTAGCTCCTTCTCCAGCCTCATCCTTTCTGCTGACTCGGCATCTAACATCTCTGTGGCATGTGTGGCTGTCTCGTGCTCTTCTGCTAGGTCCGCAGAGGCCTCTGCCAACTAAACAGCAAACAAACAAGAGTATCAAAATAATTATTAATTATTGTCTTTCAATTCATCAAAATCTTAGTTTTTTTTTTAATCATTCATCACCTACTGGTACTGCATTTACTGTAGATCCGGTTTTATTTGTGAGAATTTGATTTTTGCGTATTTACGCAAGAGCACTTACTTGGGAAAAGGAAGTTCTAGCTAAATACACAAACCTGACATTAACAGGCAAAATACAATATGAAGTATCAATTCAACATGCATAGGTGCGAAAATACAGTATCATGAATGAATGCTTAACTACTGATTCAGCAAAATAAAATTCCATGAAAATTTCTAGATTTACAATATTCTTTTTCATACTATACATGCGTAGTTTTCCAAATATGATCAAACTAACATTATGCAAACAATTTTGATAGGAATTAGAAGCCTCTATATCTTTATACCTATTGAAAGCCAACAGAGTTTTGCTACATAAGACAGGAATTCTAAAGAAATATTCAATTTCTGTTACCATCAGCTATTGGTAACAACTAGTAAATTATCATTCTGTGTACCGAATTATTTGAAAAATAAACTTTGTTCTAAAGTTTATTGTTGTTTCTTATTACTTTATACCACACTCAACAATCTTTCAGTCATATGGCGACGGTCATTTTTTATTGTTGACAGAGAGGACCCAATTTCAAAAGTATCTGGAAAGAGACTACAGACTTCCTTCAGTAGACTGGAAACTTTCTCACATAATCAACTTAGGTTCTAAGCAGGCTCAAACTCGCAAACTAGAGGTGAGAAAATGATTACCTTGAAGTGAAATGCTCGGACCGATCTGATATGGAGTCACTCATGTGCAAAATTAATAACACATCTCTTGATACTATAAACTGATGTCCCATTCCCATTCAAGCAGGCATGGCAACTTACCCGATTATCCAGTTTGTCACACTGTGTTTTATACTCATTTCTCTCCTTCTCTAATCTCTCTAGCTTGGCTTTCAGTTGATCCAATTCAAACTGAAGAAATAAAAGAGTATAAAATTTAGTGTTTCATCATATACCACAAGAATGTGACATGCTTAATATTACTGTTGTACCATAAAATAGCGGTATTCATTGTAGCCATATTACTACAGAAAAGCTCTGTATTCCATTTTAAGACACCAATCTCTGAAAATTCAGGGGTGGTATAGGGTGCCACAGAAAAAGAAATACTCCATATTGATCAGGTTACAGTCCAAGTAAAACTGATAGTCTTATTAAAATAAGAAAGGAAGAGTACTTGTTATAATCAGCAGAGATGATTCAAAATCCAATGTCAGACCAAAAACTCAATGGGTGTCCGAGTAGCGTAGTGGTAAGCGCACTCGTTTCTCACCAATGCGACCCAGGTTTGATCCTCGGATCTGCCTAGGTAGTATGTGAGATAGTATGGTTGGTCGCCAGCTCGGACACAAGGGTTTTCTCCGGGTACTCTGGTTTCCTCCCACAGCAAGAACCCCCGTACGCCAACATCAGAGCCAACGAGAGACATTAATATAAGTTATTTGAACTNNAGGTTATAAATATTCATTATTTACCTCTCTGGATTTCAGTTCCTCCTCTGTTCTATGTACATCAAGTAAAGGCTGCACTTTTGTAAACAGCTTCCACCACGGCCAGTCTCGTATCAACATCAACTTTCTAACATTCTTCTGTATGCAGCTGATTGCTATATGCTTGATCTGGAAATAAAAGAATTACAAATGTATCTTTAAAATCTTTCTAGAGCATAACAGAAAAAGAAGTACATTACAAGACTGAAAATGATACAAACAAAGGCATCTCACATGAAAAGTCAACAAATGTTTGTCATAAATTTCTACACTTTGAAATTGTACCCTAAAGCATGTTTCATAACGTATAACAAAGAATCCACACAATTTTCAAGTTAAAACTTGGACCAGTAAAGGAGACAGTCACATTTAATTCAAGTGATTTATATAGGAAAAACCCATTTTTGGAACCATTCATTTAGGTCACATAAGACAGTTTTTCCTTTAATTCAGTGGGTCGCTAAGGTAGGTTAGACTGTACACACCCTTAGTTTTTCCATGTTTTTCCTGGCCAGATAGCCTTTACACCTTGCCTGGAGAGCTATGACCATCCCTGTGATCTTCTCATCTCTGGCCATCTCCAGTCTACTTAGAGCACCTGCTCGGAAGAACACCTGAAAAGAAAGCCCAAAAAGTAAAGACACTTTAGATACAGTAACTATGAGTTCCTTAGATAAATCATCTTTTATTATTACGAAAGCGAAAAATATGCTAAGAATCACATACATGTAGATATCTGTGTTGAACTCCTATTGGAGAAAGTTGAAAAAAATAAACATTTCTATGATCAAATCACCAATAAGAGTATAAATCCTTGGTATTTTATACGTGCTGAAGCTTCAGAAAGATAAAACATTCACCTGACTCAGACCGACTCTGTAGTTTAGTTTGTCTATATCCAGATGGTCCAGGATGTGTAGTATAGCCTGAATATAAAAATGATATATGTTAGTTATTGTATTCAATGGTAAGATTTGTTTGATTAGAATGACAGCGAGTATAATTTTACATGAAATACAGATTTGAATCAAAATTAAGTTTCTTTATGATTGTTTCTTCACTTTTATTTCTTAACATCTAAACACTTTACATGTAACAAAGATCCGCTTAAAAAATGGCTCAAAATATTCTAAGTTTTGTTTAATGGGTTTTTTGTTTTTTTTCCTTTTTAATTGATTTTTTAATGCTGAATTATGAGGAAGTAGCATTTAGCTACGTGTAACTGTCCTATTGCCTACCTGTTTTTCATCCATTTCTTTCGATGGTTTGTTGGTAGGGGAGAGAAGGCCTTCAAATCTATGCCGAAACTCTCTAAGAGTCATAAAATCAGGGAAACCTGTAAATGGCAATAATCATAACCGTAATATTCTTCATTTATAAATAGTGATCATGAACCAGAAACTGGCTA